>ML777171.1:961475-1006641 GCA_009831015.1 Picea engelmannii | reverse complement strand
TTCATAAAAGAGTGTTAGCACTGAGTCTCTGTTTGAGAGTAAGGGTCCTGTTCTCTGATTGCAAGATAGTTGTTCTTACCCATTGCAATGTTATTTTAAATGTAATCCATGATTCTTAATTTGAACCATAAAGAATTGCAATATGGAGATTACTTTCCTGTGATTCAATCCAGAGCTTCAGTTCATTCCAGCAAGAATAGGTAGAATAATTTTCTTTACTACAACACTAAGTGCTTTTGGAATTGAGCATATATAGTGCGCAGCTATCTTTGAAACAAAAGACTTCCCTGGGTTGATAATTTATGTTTCACTTGGTTGTTTGAAATTAATTAAGCAATTATAGTGACCAACATTTTGGCGCCGTTGCAATTATAGTGAGATGTTCGTTGTAGGGACCTATGACAAGTCCAGTTCGGTTCTGGTCGAGACTGAAGGGGTGACTGCGAGTGGATCGACACTGAGCACATGATGAGGAATGGATTCTAGAACCTCGAGGGTTGGATTAGATGAAGAAGAATATTTTGGTAAAGAGGGAAGAGCAAAGTGTTGGCCCAGAATATGCATCTTCCTGATCATGTCGTTGTTGGAGACTTGTTGTTTGGCTAATTGCATGCAAATCACTTTCATTAATTTTTCAACCTGCCGAATTTGAGTGGGATAACCCTCCTTAGTTTACTTATGGCACGTTATACGCCAACGTTTACTGGCCCTAGAGTGGGTTTTGGACGGATATTTAGCCAAGTTGGATTCTTCTTCAATTAGGGTTGGATGCAATGGAGGTGAAGGATCGCAGTCGAACCCTAAGTCAATGGTTATCTGTGTTGGGATCTGAGTGTTGGACACTTACTTTCTCTTTTTATCTACGACATTTTCCGCATCAACCCCACTTATGTTCTGAGAATGTGCAGGGGTGTGGGGATAGTCAGTATTCGTGGCCACTATTGTTGTCTTATCTCCCTCCATTGTAATATTGGGTTGGTCATGAGAATTCTTTGACCTGATTTTGAATTCATATTGTATATCTCAGAAGGGAGGATGGTTCAAGGTTGACCACTGTTCAATTCCCGCAATAATATCTTCTCCGTAATACATAAGGGAAGTACAACTTTTGATTTCCCTGTAGATGCATGAGGAAATATGACCACATTATGGAGGTTACATGTAAAACAAAGATGATGCTCATACCTATTGAATATCTGGGATGGGATGTAGGATTGCTTGGTAGATGCATTGATTAGCTGGGTGTACCATTGCTTGAACGCTTTAGAAATGTTGGCTTATTCCTTGGTTTTGTTGGAATGTTGGAGTGGTAAGAACTGGGGGGGATAGAAATGACGGGGTAGTATCCATATTGATTTCAAAGCCGAGGGGGGGGGGGTGGATTCCAGAGTGCCATGCCCAACAACAAAAGTAACCAACTATAATGAATTTCCTTCCCCTCATCCTGAGCATTTATCCATTCAATGACAAATTATTTAAAGAGGTAAGGGGCCCAAGCCAACTAATGTCCATCAACACAGTGCTCAGTCTCCAAAATGACATCGATTGGGCATTTTTCCTTTCGACATTTGCGAATAAGCTTGCATGCAAGAAGTTCAATTTCAAACCAGACTGCTAAATTGTTTATTGCAGGAATAAGAACGTTGTTTTTTCCTCTTCGTGTGTCGTATTTAGAATACACCTCCTCCAATGGTGCATCCTTTTCTTTAAGAGTGTTGGATGGATTCTCACTAGAATTGGGCAGACCAAAGACTCTATGTATAATGGCTTCAAATGGTCCAAGCAAAGGTACCCCCCTTCTACTTTGGTGAGGAGGAACCGAAAACATGACGAAATGGCTTCGACTCGACCAAAGTGAGGACATTTTAGGAGGTAGAGGATCCCAGATCGCTTCAAGGATCATGCCCATTCTTATACGAATGTCTTATCCTTACCATCATCATGCCAGATGACCTCTTTGTATCAGTCAAGTTGAATTTCAAGAAACTGGTGGGGGTTGCATAAATTATAATCAACACACTTGAGGAGGGGTACTCTTGTGAATGGAAGGCCTTCAATTAGGAATCTACAGGGAGGTATAGGGTCGAGAAACAACATTTATTTCTTGGCCTTAGACTTTTTCCAAGCTTTATCTTGGTTGGATGAATCCATTTTAGAATCGATGGTAATGGTGTTGGAATATTCCTGTAGACTGGGATGTGGGATTGGTGATGGTCTGTGTTATGGAAGTATGAAAGGAGAATATGCAACATGAAGAAAATAGGAAAATAACAACAGTGAGGAAGTGGAAGGTGAGGGTGGTTTTGAATTGAATGGAGCCATAACGACACTTGGCTATTCACACATGAAAATTTGTTATCCCATATTTTCATTGAGTTGGATGCTACTCCGCCCCAGACTGGTCATTGGGATCAACATGCTAGAGGTTGTTTTGTCATAGTTGTATTTATGCCGAGTCATGCACTGATTTTTACAAGTAACTTCCGCTTTTATTCTGAATCAGGGAAATCATCCTCTTGCTAGCGGTGTTAATGGGTCATCATTTCCGTAATTATATGTAGCGAACTTGTGAGGGTTACCTGTCACCTCAACCATTAAGATTTCCAATCTATTTCCACCGCCAGATCTTTGAAATTAATAAACATGTATACGAAAAAATCCATGCACGAATTTACTCTTCGGAGGCGCGACTCATGGTTTTATGCACCTTGGTGGGAATTGATTAGTGGTTTAGATGGACAAAACAACCCTAGGTGGGTCGTTGTGTGTCCACATCTGAGCGTGACCTGTTAGTGTCTACACGAGAGGTAATCAAGTATGCACGGTGGGTTATGGTAGGATCCATTGGCTGACCATCTCTTCGATATCTATGCTGGAGTCGTTTGTATGTTCAATGGTGTTGGGGAACAAGCATTCATGGAACCGATCGTCGTGGTCTATGGAGGGATGCCTGCTTTTCCCAATGTAAAACTGAGGAATTGAGGATATAGGGTGTTTCTTAGGGAGCCTGTGGTGGCGATTCATATATTTTCCACATGCGTTGCACCTCTGATTAGCTATCCAATTCCTTTCCCATGCACGTGTGTAATGACGAATGTCGACATCTAGTTGAAATGTTTCTCGCATGGATATTTCGATAGCTTCCCACTCATGATGTGGCTCTCGATAGGTAGCCCACCAACATGGAAGAATTCCAAGAAGTATTGTATCAAGTGTGCAATCCCTCTAAGGCTTGGGGATGCATTGTATCCATGCAATGAGTGTTTCCACTGATTTCGATCCATCGTAACCGATATGAGCCAATTTATTCCTTGCTCTCCTTTGTAGAGATATGCACACACCTCCTTGTTGATATTTCCTAGAGCTTATTTTGCTACCTTCCATGGCATCCTCATAATCTGTGTCATAAGACTTAACACTCCTCCAACTTAATCCTCCATCTGTGGTGGGGTTGATGTAATCCTCCCTGCACCTTGTGATCTTATAAATATTTTCAATGACTGAGCTCCACACATCCTCATCCAAGGGCTTATTATACTAGTCACCTTCATATGGATCCAATGGTGTGACCACGCGTAAGGTGTCTGTTTCAAAGGACATATGACTCTTCTTCAAGTTTAACACTACATTATTGTCAAAGGCCCATTCAATACCAAATAATGCAAGATATGGATCAGATTAATCCATAATCTATATGAACTCAAAGTATTCCTTCATTTTTACTCCTTCTATGTTGACTTCTACTTGCTCCAAGCAACCTATTGGGTAGTTCTTGTATTGATTGGTCAATCAAAGCTGGATGGTTGACCAAACCAACCTAGGTTTACCCATCACCTTCCAAGATTTATTCTATAAAATAGTCATGTTGGATCCTAGATAAAACATGACTCCATCCATGTCGTAGCCACCAAGATTTGTTGTCATCTTAAATTCTCGGCCAATGCACTTTTTCTTGCTGACGTGACATACACATCTTTCTAAAAATGGAGTAGATATGGTATCCTCCACTCCTTATCATTTCATGCAAGTAGCTAACATAAGAGTTAACTTACTTGCAACTTACGTATCATTCAATAATCACAGACAACAACGAAAGAAAGAAATTACTTGGTCTTCTGATTCTTCCTTGCGACCCAGTTCATGTAAGACTTATGTGCACGTTGCATGTTGTGATTCCTCCTGGAATTATTCTTCTTATGCCTTATGATTTGCGCATGGCAACTTAGTTTGTCTACAAGCCTCCCTTATCAATACTTGCGTCATGTGTTGGACTTCTTTATGCACACGAGCCTCCTCCAATGATCTTTGTGTCACACACTAAAATTCCTCACGCACGCGAGATTCTTCCGGTGACCTTTGCATATCACATTGCACTTCTTCACAGATCCGAGCCTCTTCTAGTGATGTCTATGTCACCCTATGCAATTCTTCCTGGATCTGACCCTCTTCAAGTGACCTCTGAGTCGCACATTGTAACTCCTTGTGCACTCTTTCTTCTTCTAGTCCTCTCTGTGTATTGTGTAGAAACTACTTTTGCTGAGAAACATCTAAATTTGGAGGGGGATGAGGTGCCTTCATTATCTTTCTGTTTTAATCTTGACCTGAGCCTTCACCATGCTTGAATTTTTCTCTTGTCTTCACCCCTCCATGGGTTACTACCCAAACTTCAACCTCCTTGTTCTTCTTCTTGTTCTTTCACGACTCGATATGCACCATTTTATAGTTGGTTTTCTTGTCCTCCCACTTCTTTAGTAAGTTAGGAAAATATTCAGTGACATGCTTAGGACTATAACAATATGAAAAAAGAATACATGGTTTGGTACAAAATCATGAGACATGACCAATATCTTCTGACGTGACTGTGCTCATATCCACCTCAGGGACCTCCTTGGTATCTTCCTCTTTCTACGCCACCATGCTCACCACCTTTTTGCTCCTCCTGTACCTAGAATGCATCACAACTATTATCTTGCATTAACTAGAGTGAGCGACAACTATTGACATCATGCTCGATGGATTTACAAAAATTGCAGAATGTAGTGTGAGTCGTGATCTGGTACTTCTGCAAGGTTGGGAAACAGGGCGACACATGGCCCCATTGGATACATATTTCACACCATTCCATCTGCCCAGATGGAAATGGACTCAAATCACCTGTCGCCACATAATTTGGAAGGAGAGGGCACTCATCTCTGTGATTCCCCTCAGAGCGACATGTGGTACACCATACGTTCTTGCACACGACTTTAGTCTTCACCATATCTTGCATATGCATCGTCAGGTTGGCCAATTATGACTCCATTTTATAGTTGTTTTTCTTGTCCTCCCACTTCTTCAGTAAGTTGGGAAAATATTCGGTGACGTGCTTAGGATTATAACAATATGCATAAAGAATACATGGTTTGGTACAAAATCATGAGACATGACCAATATCACTGAAATTAAAACATGTGGGGGGTCTACCTTCCTTGCCATAAATTCTAATGTGACTGTGCTCATATCCACCTCAGGGACCTCCTTGGTATCCACCTCTTTCTGTGCCACCACACTCACTACCTTTCTTCTCTTCCTATACCTAGAATGCATTGCAGGTATTATCTTCCATTAACTAGAGTGAGCGAAAACTATTGACATCATGCCCAATGAATTTATAAAACTTGCAGAATGGAGTGTGAGTTGTGATTTGGTACTTCTGCAAGGTTGGGAAACGTGGCAACACATGTTCCCATTGGATACATATTTCACACCATTCCATCTGCCTGGATGGAAATGGACTCGAAGCACCTGTCACCACATAATTTGGAAGGAGAGGGAACTCATCTCTGTGATGCCCCTCAGAGCGACATGTGGTACACCATACATTCTCGCACATGAGTTTAGTCTTCAGCATATCTTGCAGATGCATCGTCAGGTTGGCCAGTTATGATTGAACTTGCACCAACCTGGTCGATGTCTCTATGCCTCTAGGTGTAGCTTCCAAGCGCATCTCAATTTCGACTGCCTCTGCCTAAGTCATCACCTTTTGTTGGGTGAGAGAAACTTTGATATTGGAAAGTAGCCCCATAATTAACCATTCCATGTGTTGCACATCCTAGATTTGGAACATCAGCCTATCCAATAAGATTTTAAACCACCATCCATAATTCCATACAGTCTCTCCTTCCTTCAACATGATCTCCTTTATCTCTGTGATACATTGGGATCCTGACTTAGGTTTTTGGAACTCCTTAAGTAGATATTTCTTAATTTCAACCAGGGACCTTGCCTTTCCCACTGGTGTAGTAGCCTTATACTTCATATACCATTTCAAGGCTCTGTTCCTAAATGTGTTCTCCAACTACACCATTTTGGTTTCTTTGTCTATGATTCTCTTCACATACCATATTGCTTCACATGTAAACCAGTGCTTCTCGACATCATCCTTACCCATTCTGTGGAACATGGGTAGTCTTAGTGTACTATATTGATTTTCCATCTTCAAACTAGAGCTAGTTCCACTTCTCTGACTTTTAGGGGCTTGAATCTTCCACACTACTATTGATTGGGGTAAAGTATTGCTGAATTCCCCTTCTTCTTCACTCATCTCTTCACTTCTCACTTCTTCTTCTCTTTATTCTACTCTAATCTCTTCACTATCTGCTGTGTTTTCTTCTTGATTAAAAATGTGCAAGGGGGTGGTACAAAGGGGGGTTCAGTCCATGTTCTTTTGAAACTTCTCACGAGGTGACCCAAAGAGGTATCTACTTGCAGCTGCACAAGACCATCTACTATTTTCAATTTGTATCCCCCACCACTATGAGAGACTCCATATTCCTCTTCTTTTGGTGCACCAACACCCTCTTCTCTACCTTCATGTCCTAACTGTGCACCATAAATGCACACTATGTCTTCTAGGTTGACCTATGCACTACAAATTTGTGCTCTATCTCCTAGTTCAATATGTGCACTGCCACTTTATGCACAATTGTTCTCTCCGAACAACACACTACTACTCCACACACCATCCTATATTCTTATCAACTCACCACTGCTCTGTACTTCATCTTCCTCCAAGTTTGTGTCACCCCGCAACAACTAAGGGGTGCAGACTTCATCACCTAGGTACATACTAGTATTACTACTGGTATCCCTACTAAACACTATCTACTCTACACCACACCTCTTTCCAGGCCTATACTTGTCTGTGCTCCACTCTAGCATAATATACTCTTCTACACTACCACATGGTGTGGTTTCTTTCCTCTTCATCTCTGACCCGAATCCTTGTCGTGCACCCCTGGCTAATTATTTTGTACCTGTCTCTTCTTCTCTTTGTTTTATCTAAAATATTATTTCATACCTATCAAATCTTTTTCTCCTCTTCTTTTCTGGTTCCATTCCAGACCTCACCTCACCTCGACAATTTCTGGATCCTCCCCAACATACCCATTCTCTCTCTTTTCTGACTTTCCCACATCCTTGTAGACCCTCCCCCATGCCAAGGGAGTTTACTCAGCCATTCGATCAGACTCCATGTGCATAATCCCCTTCTCCATGAACAACATTTTTATCCAAAGTGGAATTTCTTCCAACATCCTCCTTTTCGGTCCCTTTGCAAAATTTATTTCAACCTCACTGAAAGAATGGTTGTAGTCCATGACAAATTGAACAATGTATGCCTATTTTACTTGAGAAAACCAGAAATCAATAGTCCAAGTCCACTTATTATCCAACACTTCCAATTTTTAAAAATTGGCTTGATCCCAAACCACTGGTTCCAATGGCCACACCAAAGAATTAGTAGTATATTTCATTTTTATCCATTCATGCAATAGATAAGGAAATTCAACAAAGAAAATCTCATGCATATTAGAGTAAATATACCTATCTTTCCATTGCTTTGCATTCACCATCAATTCTTGAGTCTCTCGTAGGGAAAATTCATGTTATTTTTCCTCTACCCAGTCTTGAATTTCCTCCTTAGAGGGATGCCACCTCATTTCTTTCCTTTATCATTCTCAACAAGACTTTTAGGTCTCGACAATGGAACTATTTGTTGGATGTTTTGATTCACGCTTGCACATCCTTCTTAATGCTGGGGAGTTTAGACCCAAGGTTCATCCATAGTTGTACAATAAAAACCCCAGAGCACTGGCATATCAATCCTCATCCAAGGCCGAGTAAGGTCTCACCTGAGATGCAAAGAGGTTCACAGAGACCATAAGGTATTGTGATAGGGATGAAGGCTAAACACATGACAATTCATTAGGATTGGCATCCATGCAACTCATATCTGACAAACTATTAGGACTAAGAATTAAAACAATGCACACACATATTCAAGTCATACATGACAGACACTAAGTGGATCAGAACTATCACACATTTTTTACAGGAGCGATTCCATCACAAAAAATATATACATTACGTAGGACATACACATATGATATCTGTAGGACTTCATATCTTCCCTATATAAATCCTCAGAATTACAACATACTACGCAGTAAGCCTTTGCTCAAAATTTAGACACACACACACACACACACACATATTCAAAATCATTACAATAGTACAACATGATCAGAGAGAGATCAATACTAAGGAATCAATGAATATCTTTTCCTCAATATCTAACTAGCTAACCAAACCCATTTATGATATTACTGCTTCCTTTTATAGCTTTATCTACTGGGGAGCGTTGTCTCTTTCTGCTGTGCTCCACTCATTTTCTTAACAAAATTTCCTTGTATGCTTCTGATGTCTACCAACACTCCACGTATACCTTTTATATCAATGGTGATATTAATTTCTTGGCTAGATCATCCTCTGGTCGTCCCACCTCCTCTTATGTTGCCGGAAGCAACCATTTAGGAAGATTTCTCTATGATTCATTTCCTGATTTTGGTGGGCATCTTCTTGATTTCTAGCCCCAACTAACAAAACTTGGACCGGTGCGCACTTGGTAGACTTTAATCTTGGTGTGAAATTGACAACACTTGATCAAGAGAACAATCTTTATCCTTCATCACGTGAAAAACTTTGTTTGTGCGCATGCGCAAAAATGAACCCAAAATTTTGGGTGCAAACACTCTTCATTACGGGCCATTTCCCCCCAAAACATTGATATCCTACTAGTCTAATATTCTCTGTTTAAGTCTCGAAAGAAATGTTTGTCGAGTCTCGGGTTCTAAATCTCCATGACCTTTCATCCAATCTCTCGGATTATCTATTGCATCCATTTTTCTGCCTCTTCTAGATGCACTCTAAGTACAAGAACAATCACCTCTCCTTCAACTTCTTCTTCCCTTCATTCTTGAGTGTTAGGAACTTATTCAACATAGACTGCACCTTCTCTTCATTATGACCATTTCCCCCCAAAAACCTAAGAGCCTACCAATTTGATTTTTTATGTTCAGGTCTTGGAAGTGGTGTTCGTTTAGGCCTAGGTTTTGAATCTCCATGACCTTATGTCCAATATCTCGGATCATCTGTTGCCTCCATTTGTGTACCTTTGTGAGATCGTGACACTCTAAGGCTTAGAACATACGCCTATCTTTCAACTTATTCTTCCCTTCATTATTGAATCTTAGGAACCTATTCAACATAGCCTACGCCTTCTCTTCCTTATGGGCCATTTTCCCCCAAAACCTGAGAGCCCACCAATCTTATCTTCTCTATTGAGGTCTTGGATGTAGTGTTCATTGAGGCCCATATTTTGAATCTCCATGAATTCCTTCCAATATCTTGGATTATCTACTGCCTCCATTTGTTTTCTTATTCGATATCATAACACTATGAGGCCATGAACGATCACCTTTCCTTTGGATTCTTCTTCCCTTCATTCTTAAATGTCAGGAACCTATTCAACATAGATTGCACCTTCTTTTCATTACATGTGACTTTTCCCCCAAAACTCAAGATCCTATTAGTTTGATCTTCTATGTTCAGGTCTAAGAAGTGGTGTTCATCGAGGATCAAATTCTAAATCTCCTAGACATTCTATTCGATCTCTCGTATTATCTGCTGCCTCCATTTGTTTGCCTCTACGAGATCACGACACTTTAAGACAAATAATAGTCCCCTCTCCTTCAACTTCTTCTTCCCTTTGTTCTTGAACACTAGGAACATATATAGCATAGACTACACCTTCTCTTCATTACATGTCATCCCTCCCCAAAACTTGAGAGCCTACTAGTCTAATATTCTTTGTCTAGGTCTTGTAAGTGGTGTTCAACGAGGCCCAAGTTCTGAATCTCCATGACCTTCCATCCAATCTCTCAGATTATCTACTGCTTCCATTTTTTTTCCTTTGCAAGATCACAACACTCTAAGGACAGGAATATATGCCTCTGATTTGGCTTCTTATTCCCTTTGTTCTTGATTGTCGGGAACATATTCAACATAGACTTCTCCTTCTCTTCATTATGAACCATTTCCCCCCAAAAATCGAGAGCCTACCAATTTGATCTTATATGTTGAGGTCTCAAATGTGGTGTTCGGTAAGGCCCGTGTTCTGAATCTTCATGACCTTTCTTCTGATCTCTTGGATTATATGTTGCCTCCATTTATATACCTCTACGATATTGTAGCACCCTAAGGCCATGAACGAATGCCTCTCCTTGAGCTTCTTCTTCCCTTCATTCTTGAATGTCAAGAACATATTCATCACAGTCTAAAACTTCTCTTCATTACATTCCATTTCCCCACTAAACCCAAGATCCTACCAATCTAATATCCATGACCTTCCGTCCAATCTCTCAGATTATCTACTACCTCCATTTGTCTGCATTTGTGAGATCACAACACTCTCAGGCCAGGAACAAATTCCTATCCTTGGGATTCCTTCTTCCTTTCATTATTGAATGTCAAGAGCCTATTCAACATTTACTATGCCTTTGCTTTATTATGAGCCATTCCCCCCCAAAAATCGAGATCCTACCAGTCTAATATTGTCTTTTGAGGTCTTAGAGGTGGTGTTCGCTGAGGCCTGGGTTTTGAATCTCCATGACCTTCCATCCAATCTATCGTATTATCTACTGCCTCCATTTGTCTTCCTCTGTGAGGTCACAACACTCTGAGGCTAGGAAAATATGCCTCTCCTTTGGCTTCTTCTTTCCTTTGTTCTTGAATTTTAGGAACATGTTCAACATAAACTATGCCTTCTCTTCATTATGATCCATTTCCCCCCAAAACCTGAGAGCCTATCAGTTTGATCTTCTCTATTTAGGTCTTGAAAGTAGTGTTCACCGAGGTGTGGGTTCCAAATATCCATGACCTTCTATCCAATCTATCAAATTATCTACTACCTCCATTTGTCTACCTCTTCCATATTGTGACACTTTGAGGCTAGGAATAATCGCCTCTCCTATAGCTTCTTCTTCTCTTAATTATTGAATGTCAGGAACCTGTTCAACATAGAATACACCTTCTCTTCATTACGAGCCATGTTTCCCCAAAAACCCAAGAGCCTCTCAGTTTGATCTTCTTTGTTCAGGTATGAGAAGTGATATTTTCTAAGGACGAGGTTCTAAATCTCCATGACTTTCCACCCAATCTCTCAGATTATTTGCTACCTCTACGAGATTGCAGTATATGAAGGAATGCCTCTCCTTGGGATTCTTCTTCTCTTCATTCTTGAACGTCAGGAACCTATTCAACACAGACTAAAAAAAACAAAGGAAAACTTGAAGAACTTGCAATGATAACAAATGAGATGGAATTTGAAGAAATGGCCATTTTATATTATAACATTTGTTTTCCTGCATTTGAGCCAAAACCATCGTCCATACGTTAAAAAACTCTTAAAAGAAAATTTGGGAAGCATAGAAAAATCTAACTTCAAACATAATTTCGAATAGGTTTTAAAATTTATCAGTTCACTTAATTATTTTAGAACAAACTGGTGAGTTAGTATATACAAAACGTACCAATGAGATAAATTATGAGAGGAACTGAAGAGTGATCTCCGTTTTTGCCTCCACAAAATTTTAATTTTAGAGGTTTGCATTTGTATTATTTCAATTAAATTGTTTGTAGGTGCATTTTATGTAAAAAGTGCACCAATGCACTTTGAACTGTATAGCGTACCGATACAGTAAGTTACAAAAATAAACAATGCATATTATCATCAATGTGTTCTCGAAAACATAAAAGGGTTTCATAATTATCTTCAGTATTGGAAGCCTTAACTTTCTTGTTGTTTTTTTTTGTTTCCCTCTCTATATTTCACAAGGAGATTTTTTTAAAGTAATATATTCTATAGGGTTTCTTTACTTGTATATGGGGCATTTGATATCCATTGCAATGGGACCACTCATTGAATTAGATCCCAAGCCTTGTCGTTGTCATAGTTCTTTAACAAAAACGCTTTAGCAGTTCACAGTGCACACTCTACAGTAAGAACACATCGATGCACATGTTATTGTCAACAACACCATTGAGTTTAAAATGTAAATAACAATGTTTTTAATACAATAATAGTGCATTGATGCACATGTTTCTTTCAACAACACCGTTGAGTTTAAAATGTAAATAACATTTTTTTTAATATCAAAAGCAACATGTTTAAATTTGTTCACAAGTTTAGTGATGCACAATAAACAATAATGAGGCACCACTGTTTCTATAACTTTATAGAGCACCGTGTGAATATAACAATTTGTAAAAAAAATATTTTTTATTTTGTAACAACACGATAATCATATCCTGGTGCGTATACATATATGTAATGCACCCGTGCATACTATTTAATCATATGCATTGAAATCTTATTTGGCAAAAAATATTTCATAATTTCTATATCTGATGATTCATGGCTTGTTCTTCTTTTATTTTATTGAATATGGCTAGTAGAATTTAAAGGAAAACAACTTATTGCAGTGAGCAAGATGGTAACTCATCCCAAAAAGAGAGCACAACAAGTTATTTAAGTTTTATTAAAAAATTAATGGATTTGAATGATCTATATGTTTAATTAATGACGTGTTTTGGTTAAAGCATGTCATGCATAATAAAAACTTTAAGAATCTCGATAAGATTTTTCGCAATATAAGTACAAAAGAGCATAAAAGATTTATTGAAATGTTGAAAAGAGAGGAATTAGGTGGATCAAAAGGTAACATACATGGAGTTTTTCTTTGACATTTTACTAAAATGAATTTCTTAGCATTAATCGCTAACATGTTTTAAGAACTCAATTTCAATTTTTTTTAATGTTGTGCAAGGATCGATAGCGAGGGACGATATGTTTTCCCAAGAAGATAAGAATTATGAAGGATGTAAATGATGATGAATTGGTCCTCATTTCATGTAGAGTGATGCTGGAAGTTAACGAGATGGGGGATTTTTTTACAAAACTATGAGGGATATAATGGAAATAATGCATAGACGTACTTTCCACTTACAATATGAAAACGAACCCAATGACTCCAATATTATTGTACTTTTCATTTTTCGGGAATATTATGCAAATTCCAAGGGAGAAATGAGAGGAAAGCCAATACATGATGGTAGGGATGTCCAAAAAAGTGTACAAGGAGATGGTAAAAGAAATGAACATAATTGCATTGTAGGAGGAGCCATCCCAACAACCCGGCATTAGAGGTATGTAATCATTGATTTATTATTTTATGTATATTGAATTTAATTATCACATGAAATACTAATTTTCAATTGTTTTGTTGCAGAAAGAAAAAAAAATGGAACACATTTAGCACATAAGACATGACAACGAGAAAGGAAAGGGTTGATCACAAAGTTTGTGAGTACTTACATTTTTCGGCCTTACTTAATATTTCATATTTGTTGTGATCTTTATATTTAAATAATTAATTTACACTCATCCATGGATGTCTTCTAATAGGTGTTAAATTACAAAGAAGAGCCAACCGAAGAATTGATCGACATTGGGTTAAGTTTGGGTTGTGAGTATATGTTGAAGTATCAAGGTTTAATTGAACAATATGTAAGTAGCTATGTTTTTTAACTTCCCTCGTTTTATAATTAATGGAACAACAAGAAACCTTTATATTAATTATATCGATTATGTTTTGTCATGGAATATTAAACATGTAGGAAACAAAGTATGGAGTGCAACTAACATTAGAGATTTTGAGAGACGACATGCAACATTACTTTGAAAGAATGTGTATTGTTTATTAAACAATTGCTTCAATGGTACACTTTTTTATTTACTCAATCATGGATATTCTACTATATACATGTAGATTGTTGAAGATATTACACACCCACTTAGTATTTATTTTCCTAAGTTTACTAGTCTATCATGAGGACATCACCCATAGATGAGAATATTCTCCCCTGAGAATATTCCCCACTAAAATAGGGTGCCACCTTCTCTTCAAGCTTGACTCACTTACACTTCAATTAGAATAGTGGAGTAGAGTCATGCATGATAGCCTCTGTTTTATCACCAAAAATTGCATGCTCACCTCGGTATCCTCACAAAGAGGGTACATATCACATGCATGAGAATAGGAGAGCACTAAACATGTTCATGCATGAGTTTCTCTCCACTCCACTTGCATGATTAGCCAATTAAATGATGATTGCATGGCTAGTTAACTAGGAATAGGTGGAATTTCACTCGAGAGTTTGTTAGTGGGTGTTCACATCTCTCTAGATCACTACTATGACATATTAATTCAACCATGTAGAGTTGTTGATTTAAAAGACTATTTTACGGTCTTTAAGATAACATCATAAGGATAAATCCCCCTACATTTTAAAAGAGGTGTTACTCCTCTATATTTAATTAATATACAAGAATGTAAAAGAGGCCTGAGAGAGGACCAAAATTATTATTGAAATAAGTATTTACATGTAAAGAATACCTAAGAAGGACCAAGTATCTTACATAAAAAAAATATTTACACTATGTTATAAGATTTGTAAACCAAAAGAGTATACATTGTCATAGGACAACATTTCTATCACAATATTAATCAAAGTAAGACACAATATTCAAAAAAGGAAAGGAAAGTATGGGCCACATATTATAAAGAACTCTAAAATATCATTTCATTAGATGCAATAAAGATTTTGATGGACACATTTAAAATCTCATGCTTAAAATTAAAGTTTGAGAGATCAATAATGTTATGTCTCGAATAGTTCTCTGGGAACCTAAAAAATAATAGTTTCTTTATAAAATAAATAATAATGTTTGAGAGTTCATGAAAAGTAAATTGCATTTTCCCTTCAAAGAGGACTCAGATTGGGCTCCCATGGACAATGAAATGAAAGTGGAGACAATCATAGGTCAGCCTTTTCTTTTCATAAATTCTAAAAAAATTACTACCAACTCAGAAATAAATCCATTTGAGAGAAAAACAAAGTGAATACTTGACTTACTATGATGAAAATTTCAAACCCTTTGAATGCCTTTGACATCTTCTTTTATAGTATTCTCTTCATCTTCTTGAAACTTGTTTTTAGTTAGGGTTAGGGTTTTATTTTCCCTATTCATAAATGTGAGTTTTGATATTCGTGCCATCATTAGGGACCTTTTGAGCACTCAATACACCCTAAAAAAGACTTTATCATTTTTTTACTTTTTGGGTACCACTTGATCTTCTGCATTGTCTGATTTGATTTCATTTTGAGAAATGTTTTGTCTTTGCTTATTTTCATGTCTCTCATCATATATTCAGGTTTTCTTGAACTTATGAAACCCCATGACTAAAAAGACCTTAACAAATGAATAAATAATCGACAACCAAACACTTCACTTGACCTGCTTAGGCTCGACATTTGAAGGAATTCAAAGAAGAAAAAGGAACCACTCCAAAAACCACAGTCACCGAGCGTCAATCTCCATTGGCATCGACAAAAGGAAGTTTTGGTTTGCGTTAATTTTTTCATAAAGATATCGCCGATAGCCGATTCCTCTTCGACATCGACAAAAGATGGCGAGGATAGACATTAAAAAAGAACAAAAAGATATCATCGATAGACGATGCCTGATGTGCTTTATCGAGATTGTGGTAAAACCAGGAAGATCACAACAAACAATTTGACCACGATAAAAGTTATCCCTGATCACTGATCCCCGATATGTTTTCGACATCAAGAGCTTTTCAAGGGAGCCGATCCGAAAGAGTTTTGATAGGTTTTTTCGTCGATCGCCGATCCTAGACACTTTTTCGACATCGACAAGCTAAGGTTTGTTTTAGAATGAATAAATTAAGGAAAGTCCCAACTCTGATTAATACAAGCGAATTAACTCACTGGTCTCCAATGCCACGTGTCTTTATCAGGTAAGAGGATCGTACGGTTCAGTTCTATCCCGAGTCATTCTTGGTTCCCTAGGTCTGAGTCACACCTCCGAGTAAGCTTTGTCGCGTCATCATTGTATGGTAAGATCAATTGGCATCAGAGCTTTTTGCAGGAGGATATCAACGAAAAATTTCGTAGCACAACCCCGATCCCCGATCAGCCCACTGAAAGAGCGACATGACATGATGTTTTAGCACTAGATACGATTAGATTTTGAGCATTTAAGGAGCTAATTAATACCTGATCTTGCATTAGTTGCTACCTCGTGTGCCAATTAAAACAACCATTTAAAATCACCGATAGACCACATCACCACCAGCACCTCTGCCGTCAACCCACAATGAATTCAAGTTCTATATATTCAGTGACAGATTTATTGAAAATTCACTCATAACCTGAATTGAAGGGATAATGAGACACGATAAGATATTTCTTATTTAAAATATCTTGAGCCATTTGAACGAAATCATTCTATGCGTAAGAGAATTCCAAAGCATATGAAGGAGCAAGACTAGAAACTCAAAGGCTGCATCGACCCTGTGATTATCAAAATAACTAGGTTTTAACAAGCTTCAGAGGTGTGTATCCAAATCTGTAAATTTTACATGGCTATAATTTATATGTGTTTATCCGGTTTTTACACAGTCTCTGAAATTTTACTTAAGTTGCAAGAACAATGCTTCCAAGAAAGCCAACCACCAGACACTCATCGAGAGAACCGAAGCTAAAAGAACCAGAGATAGGCGAAGGCTCTTCTCCAGGGATTGCGAGGTAATTGGAATGCGTCCCTAGGACATAACTTGTCATCAAGACAACAACAAAGAAGGTTTTCATCCATCCTCTGGCCTTTGGCGATAGTGAGGAAAGGATCGGGTCCAAGATGGTGCTCCCATAGTGGGGGGATCTCTTTAACAGGATCATCCGAGAAGAATACCATGAATATGTCCCACACAGTGATCCGTACGTAAGGGCACTCGACGACCAGGTGTTCCCGAACATCCCACGGTTGTATATACACATGGTGGCAAGAAAAACCCCCATTTTCCTCTACATAGAGGTCCTGAAATGGCTCATTGACCACACAGACACACACAAGTGTTTAATCAATGATGAAAATGGCGGGTGTGTGGGAGTTTTCCTCCCGGTAGAAGTTCAGAAGTATTACAAACTCAGAGACCCAGAGGAGCGACTAAACATAGATTTCATGGTGAAGTTATACGAACATCATGACACCAACCGGGTGATGGCCTCATGGTGGAGGGAGGACATGAATTTTACCAACCGGAGCACTGGTTGGTATGGGATGGTTAACTTGAGGGAGCCATACGTCTATTTGATGGCTCTCATCTGCCAATTATACAGAGAGAAATATTGCTCCAAGTTTTGGGAGGCATCGATGCCTTTGGAATACACAGTTGCGATCACTGGGTGCAGCTTCAATTGGGGAGCAATAATATCCAAGAAATTAAGCATTTGTGTGCAATAGGCTCAGTCACCGAAGGAAGGGGAAACAACAACTTTTTACATGTCTTCATACCTACTCGATGTCATGTGCGCTAGGAACATCTTTGCCGACATGAATCTTAGTTGGCATGTTGCAGAGCTCCCAGTCCATGTCACTTCAACATGCTATGGGAAAAGAGGTACAAGAAATATTACTCCCTCATCTGCAATGAATTCATCGCCCGAATTCATTTCATTCTTTTTAAGAAGGAATTCCCAAGGCTATCAGCGACAGCCAAGAAAATGATATCCAAGGTAGGCCATTGTTATTTGGACAAGCACGCCACCTACATCAGGGTGTTCGAGGCCACCAAAGCACCACATATCCTACCAGATCATGTCCCAGATTGGCTCGTTGTAGGAGAAATATGTTATCAGACCATCTTGCAAGGCTACAAATCCACCTTGGTCAAAGATAAGAAACAAACTTTAATACCCTACAGTTTCCATGTAGGGTTCTATTTGTGTTATAACCCTAAATTGCACCATACATGCTTACTTGGAATCAGGCCATCTCAAATCCCTTCTTTACCAAAGCATTGTTGAACAAATTTTTAAAAATCTTCTTTTATAAAGGCCCATGCACCCTACTCCACTACTGCACGCGTGTACATGCTAGCCGACCTCAAACAACCCTCGTGGACTGACAAAAGCACAAAAAAAAGAAAGTTGCCGATGGAACACAAAAGCTATGGGTGAGTTAACTGAAAATCCCGGCCATGCATGGCTGAGGGTTTGTCCAAATACCTAGCTCCTTCTAGCTTATAAAAGGAGGGGTAGGGGTCCCATTTGGAAGGAGGAAAAATATAGCAAAGAAACTCTACCCATTTGTGTATTCCCATTGTCCCAACCCTTTAGCCTTCCTTGTGCCAAAGGAGATACAAAGCAAAGAATTTGGAGGACAGTCGAAGAGAAGCCCAAGATTAGGTTCGCGGAGCAGTGGCTGGTCTCAACTTTTGTAAGTTGAATCATTCAAAGTAATAAAGAAAGTGCTTTTCCTGTCCCAATTCATGAGTTATTCATAATTTGCTAAGTACATGTATGAATTTCCAATACGTTATTCTATAGGTAGCATGCATGTGTAGTTGTTTCTTGTCTTGTATGCAGGTCAACATTGGAAAGGAGAACCACTAACAAGTAATAAAACGCGACAAGGGATCGACATCGAATGCCCAGAATGAGGTAGGTTGATCTAGCCATGCATTTACTAAAAATAAATGGGATTTGAGTCTGGGGATGAAGGTAGAAAGTAGATTTTCTATAGGTCATATCTACATGCAAAGCCTAACCCTATTTGCTAGTCCGTAAGGAGATTTCCCTCACAACAAAATTGGTGACCATACTGGGTAATATCTCTAGGGTTCTTATGAGTTTTATGTGTTTTTGGGTAGTTTAAAAGACTGGTTTTCTTGCCTGTTTCTTTTTAGTTTCTGTAAGGTTTGGGCTAGCAGAGAGTTTGGTTTTCCATACCAGCTTTCTCTGATTTTCTTGATTGTGTTTGTCGGGACCCACAGAGGTACACATGGTCTGCATAAGGTCTACATGCGTGTACCCGTGCCCTACTCTCTTACAACCCGCGTGTGAACGCTAGCTGAGGAAGTAGCAGTAGCATGTAGAGTCCAAAGAATTTTGGAGGCAGTCATCCTCCTCCTTGTCAGAATCAGACATTCTCAGGGGTATTATGGAATTCTATCTGAGTATCGGTTGTTTGCAGTCCTATCTCAGATTGTTTTTGCTTTATCATTTTTCCTTACATTATTTGTTTTTCTGTTAAAATGAGTGTCCAAGCCTTTAAGGGATCCTGGTTATCAATATCAGTGGTCTCTTCCTGGTTTTGGGTTGTCTGTTTTCATTTTTTCTCAGAGTTTAGATATACACGCGGCCTGTACACACCCTCTGTCTCTATCCAACGCACATTCACATGCGTGCAATTAGATTAACAGTCGCGTGCTTGTACATGATACTTTTTGTTGAGGGTAATGCAATCATCCTTTCCCTTGATAAAAATTATTCCTCTCAGGTGTTTGAATCTCTGTCTTAGCAGTTAGTAGCTTAGGATTAATCTTACCCTTAGCTTGCTTTTTCTCATTTAAAAGCTGTCATAATTTTTTTTTTAAGGGTTTTTAGACAAGTGTGAGAGTCATTTAAAAAAAAAAATAAATTTACTAGTGTGTGATTTTTGACCTGATTCTTTGCGATCTGCGATTAGTTCATAATTGTTTTCTTGGTTTCTTCTTGTTGGTATTTTTCCTTTTTTTCTTTATTAAGCATTTAAATAATAATAAAAAAAATCTTTTTTCATTCTCTTGTTTGGTTGAAGAGTGTGTTTCTGCATTATTAGCCAAAAAAAAGCCATTTATTTCATAAGTTTTTGTAGTTTACTTAGATCATAAGTAGCTTGTAGTCAAGTGAAATTTCTTTTGAGTTTGCTGTCCAAAATCTTAGAAAATTAAAAATATTTATTTTGAAAAGTTGTTGAAATTTTGCATTAAGTAAAAGTTTTGTGTCCAGCTTTTTTATTCATTTTTTGATTTCGTCTATTACACATCATCAGTTTCACTTTCATACCCCTTGACATAAGAAAAATCCATAAAATTAACGCTAAATTTAAAATCTACTAGACTTTTATGTTTGTAGGGTTCACCAACTAGTTCAGGATTAGGGCCTTGGAGAGGAAACTCTTCAAGGCCATTTAAAATCAAACATTGGAGTCTGAGTTAGGGAGTGTCTAAGTCCAGTGTTGTGAAATTCATCTGGGACCCCCCTCTAACATAGGGGATAAACAGGAGGTCGCGTGTGGAAAGGTAGTGGAGATAACCCCTCCAAAGCTGGACCAATCGTAGTGGAGAACACATATAGAGGGCTTGTTTTGGGATTTCATTGATTGCATTTTCCATGGGGCTTTGTGGGTCTCGAATCCATTCGAGGTCCTCAGTTTTCTTCCAGACCACTTGATTTCGATACCCTTGATAGGTTTCAGGCTCGATACCCTGCTCATTGTGGTCTACCCGACTTTCGACTGTACCCGCCTGGTGACTGTTTGCGTGCTGGCAACCTAGTTACCGATCTATTTTAGGGACATACAAAGGTGACTTTGGGGGTATACCATGGTACCTAGGATAAACATCAAACCACGCTTTATAGAGTATACCCAGAGGGTTCTTCCGTGTTCGAGTTGCACTTGCACCAATAAGTTTCTCTAGTGTTGGTTGTTGTAACTGTTCTTCCAATTAATTTAGTGTTTTCTTGTCTTATCGTCTAGGGACTTTTTTAGTGTGTGTTACTTTTGAGCGTTTAGACTACCTTAGAGTGTCTTTGATATTCTCACACAGTGGAGGATCATGAGCTCCTCTGGTCATGAAGGCTTCTTGGCCTGCCACAGGTTACACTGGAGCCACCCCCGCCACCATTGAGGCGAAAGCTAGACCAACAAGGGTCTTTTGAAGCGACCGGGTTACAAGCAATTGTGCCCAACCAACAACCGGAGGAATCAACCATTTTGGACCTTGAAGCACATGCTCTTGGCTTGGTTGAAACCCCAACCACTGATTTCTTGGCACCTTTCATCGCAGTAATCCAATTTTACGAACGTCAGACAATGTTGCACACAACAATGGAAACAAATGCTGTTACTCCCTCTGGGAATTCTTCCATTCCCACTACGGTTGTCCCCACAGGAGAGTTTTGACCTCCTAACCCACCGTCATTGGTTCGAGCCACCATGGTCTCGACTGCTTCTACATCATACAGTGGTTTGATCCCATCTTTGGCAGCGGCCACAACCCCTTTCACACCAAGTGCGATAGGCCCTCCGTTCTCATACGAGATGCCTAGTTCAGGTACAAGTCCTGTACTTTCTTACTCCACTTTATAGACTTTAGGTTTGTGGGCAAGGATTTTTAGTGCTCCTATGCAAGGTCACATCAGAGGCACTCCTTATCCTTTTAATGCTTTCCCTTACGGAGGAGGTCATATCCCTCCTTCATTCCCTTCACTCGGTGGCTCGCATCAGTAGTCCGCCGGGCAACCTATATACCATAGTTTATTTGGAGCAAGGAGTCAAGGACCACCTTCGCATAGTATGCCGGTAGGTTCGACACCATTTTATTTGGCTGAAACATTTGGCAACAACGCCTTCTCATCCACCGCTTTCCCGACTGGGGGCAATCCCAGTTTTGGACAATCTACTCTTATGCAGGGTACTATTCCTGCACAGGGGACAAACCTAGGAACTTCTTCTGCAGCAAGACCTTGGAATTCAAGGCAGGAATCTATTCTCTCATCCGGAATGCCAATCTGGGGTAATTCTTTCCATAATCAATGGAACCCTGGACAAACTACTATTCCCATCCCCATGGGACCAACATGGGGAAACCCTTCCTAGATTCCTTCGAATATAATGCATGCCCAACCATCTATGTCCTATTTGGGAAATCAGCCGATGATGTCTCCACATATGCAAAATTCGTACACTAGCTAGGGCCGTGGTTTCTACTAGAATATGGGCTAGCAACCAAACTTTTCCTGGCAACCTGGTGCCAGTCAAACTCCAGGCCCCTTTTTCCCAGGTTATCACCAACAACCCAAACTACCTTTCCTGGTGACTTTTCACTTGCCAGATTTGACACAGTTGTTGAATGACCCCATTTGTCACGATCCGCATTGGCCTCCTATGCCAACGATGTTGCCTTCAAACATTCCAAAGTTTGAAGCCAAGCCTAACGAAGATCCAGGTGATCATGTGACTACCTTCCATCTTTGGTGCTCATCTAACTCATTAAAACATGACTCCATACAATTGTGATTGTTTCAATGTACTCTCATTGGGAATGCCACAAAATGGTACATTGAGATCGATCGCTCAATATACTCTTCCTTCAGTGAGCTGGCAATGGCTTTCCTAAACCATTTCCAGTTACCTATGAGATACGATGCCGACACAGAGCTGCTGGCCAATTTCGAACAGACGACAATGGACCATATCTCTGATCACATCCGAGAATGGAGACACCGAAAGAGTCTAATCAAGGTACCAGTCCCACCAGCATTCCTTCTTGAGTGGTTCCTTAAGTCTTTGGTCTCGCAGTTATCCAAAGATGTTGCAACGTCGGGTGTATTCTCTGAAGAAGAAACCATTATGAGAGCTCAACAATTTGAGCTCATCTATTCTTAGTCTGGTTTATTATACAACATCTTGCCAGATGCACCACGCTCAATACTGGATAAAACTAGACAGAGAGCTGGACCACATGCCGATGGTATTGTTGGTTTAGCACACACAAAGCCCACTGAGCAATTGATGAAGCAGTTGCAGCAGTTATCTATACAACACACAACGGCTAGCCAAACTACTACTTTGGCTGCTCCCCCTACCCAAACGTTGAAGGTACACACAGTGCAATCGACTAACCCAAAGGCCACCTAGTAGCCTGAAGGAAAGAAAAAACAACGAAAGAAAGGAAAGGGGGATAAAAAACCTACAGATAATGCTGGCGGGGACAACACTGAAAAATGAAAGGTGAGGTATCCATGCACCTTGTGCGTGGAAGACCACCCGACCCATCTCTGTCCTCGACTTGCAGAGGCCCAAAATTTTGTGATGCAACAACAACAGGCTGTGTTGACTAATCCATTTTAGCATGGGAAAAATCTAACTCAAGCCTCTGCAAGCACCGAAGGGGGCAGCCAAGAACCCTGTCCACCTCTGAACAACCCCACATCCGCGAACGTATATATGGTTAGGGGTGACACTTTTATATCGACTAGAGAACCTGACTATAGTAAACCAAGCACTTCTGAGAAGGGTAAAAAAGCTAACCTCCCATCTCTTCCTCTATAGATTGAGAAGACGTTGGGAGAAACAATGACACACATTCCAAAAGGTGCATTTAAAAAAGCTTCTCATAACCCAAACGCAAGGGCCGCCCATAACTACTCTGTGGTGGAAGATTGATCACAAACCCCTTGTGCGATGTCCGCTTTGGAAGTGCTCCAAAGCTGCCCTTCTCAGAGGAAAGCCTTGTTAAACACTTTAGGCTCTACCGAGACTTGTAATCTGGGTACAATCATGTTGGATACAACTGACTTAAAACCTCGTCTACCTTACCACGTAGCATTTCAGATAGTAGTGGCTTATCCCATGAAAAATTTTACTCAGAATATCTTCTGCACGGTGGTTGATGAGGGTGCCTCGACATGCGTTATGTCATTGGCATGTTGGAAGGCCATTGGCCAGCCCATTTTGTCTCCATCACCTACTCCCCTCACCGCTTTTGATGTTCGTTCATTCTGACCACATGGCATCATTCCTTCTTTTCCCATGCAGTTAGGAGGGAAGACCGTGTCTGTCGAAGTAGAGTTAGTCGATGCTCCCCTCGATTATAACCTCTTGTTAGGAAGGAGTTGGACTTATGCCATGCAAGCTATGGTTGCTACAATTTTTCAGGTCTTTTTGTTTCCACACGAGGTCCGGATAGTGACCATCGATCAATTGTCCTTCACCAGACCTGACCCTGCTTTGGGGGCATCCATGGTCCCAATGATAGATAATCCTCAATCAGGTGTTGTCAATGTAGGGGTTGGTTTGTGCCCATCTTTGATGGGTACCTTCATTTACCCACCCCCTCAAGGCGATATCAAATTTATATCCAATCATCATAAGGTTGAGATTTTTCAAGTTTCATCATTCCACACGACTTACTTTGACGATCCGTGGATCCTTCCTTCCCCATCGGCCACGATGGATGAGACAGGACACCCGGGCATGTCCATGCCCTTATCCATAGCTGAAGTAGCATACTCTTTAGTCCAACAAGCTTCAGCTAACATTGATCCGACTCCTGCACAAGAGTTAGATCCACTTCTAGAGCCTATTTGGGCTCAAGTTTCTCTCGCTAACACCGATTCATTATACTTAGTCTTTCCTTCTGACGAAGCAATAATCGAAGCAATGACTAGTCCGGACAAACCTTGGGAAGATCTTCATCACAAATCATATTTTCTCTCAGAGTTAAGACAAATCGAAGCAAGAGAATTCATCGTGACCATGATGGGAGATCAACCATGCCCGATTAATCTCTTAACTACACACAGAATTTATGCTGAGGGTAATATGACAACTATCGTTGAAACCTTACCGATCAATATCTCCCGAAACACCGGCGTCATGGAGAATGTCTTCGTCGGAGCGGACTGCTCCCCCGAAGAGATTCAAATCTACACAGATATTTTCAAGAGTTCCATGATGTTTTTGCCTGGTCTTATGAGGAAATGCCAGACATCAATCCAAGAATAGTTGAACATGAAATCACAATGTATCCTGATGCCAAGCTGGTTCGACAGAAGCTTCGTCCATTTAATCCTAAGAAAGCAACAACCATTAAGTTTGAGGTTGAGAAATTGCTAAAATCTGGGTTTATATATCCTTTCCATTTGACCCAATGGGTGTCAAACCCTGTGTCGATCAATAAAAAACAAGGCACGATTCGTGTATGTATCGACTTTCATGATTTGAACAAGGCATGTCCCAAAGATAATTTTTCCACACCGTTCATCGACCAGATCATTGATGAATGTGTGGGTTGTGAATCCTTTTCTTTCATGGATGGTTTTTCGGGATATAATCAAATCCAAATCAAACCAGAAGACCAACACAAAGTGACATTCATCTACCCATGGGGTACATTCGCATATCGTAAAATGACTTTTGGTCTCAAAAATGCTGGAGCCACCTTTCATCGGGCCATGCATTTTTCTTTTCATGACCTCAAGCATATAGTCGAGGCCTATCTAGATGATTTAGCATCACGATCTCGCAAGAGAACGAATCATCCCACACACCTTTGACTTATCTTCGAACGTTGTCACTGCTTTCAGATTCGTCTGAATCCAAACAAGTGTAGCTTCTGCGTAACGTCAGGATGATTGTTAGGTTTCATAGTGTCAACAACAAAGATCATGGTTGATCCTCTCAAGGTTGAGGCAATAATTCAGTTTTCCCCCCCACGTAAAATCCTTCAACTTCAGAGTCTACAAGGCAAGGCGAAACTTTGATTATATTACATATTTTCATGTGCCTAGAAGATTAAACCAAGTTATAGATACTCTAGCTAATCAAATTTTAGATTGGCATCTTGCACACTTATGAAAGAACATTAACATAAGCATGTAAATGCATTATTTGTACACATGATCCATAAGACACAAAAGACCAAAAAAAACCATATATAATATCATAAAGTAACCAAAGTACATAGATGGACTCAAGCGCCTAAAAAATAGGACCAATAATGAGTCACAAAGCTTATGCCCTCAAAAAATATATACAAGTAGTACTCGTGGAACGTAAAATGTCTACATAGGTTCAGGGCCTATGGGCCCTGTTATACTGGTCCACAACATGGGCTAAACACCTAAACAATCAGACCCACGTCGGAGGTGCCCCCACTACATGAGGCTGCATGGATGGCGACAGGTCCTCAATCTCTACCATCGGGACTGTGCGAGTGAGTGCAGTAAAGTTCCACTCAACTCGTTTAAGTACCCTCCCATCCTCCCCGACTGGGTGTTCTCCTGATACTGTTGGTCCCCCGGAAGCGGTGGCTGCAGCCTTTGGCTAAGGACAATACCTGTTCCTTGCATAATTGACAAGTCGCACTAGTACCACATATGCATGAAATAAACGTATATCTGTCAAATACTCTAGCATATAAAAAAATGATGATATATAAAAAAAATGACATAAAAATTACATATACCACAAAAAAAAAAACTACAAAGGTGGAGACTTACCCATCTCCCCTCGCTCCTCACCAGGAGGTACTGGTATCTCCAGGTCTCTCGAAAAATCAATCTAGGCATAGGGGTAGTCCTCTATAATCGGAATCTGCCATGACAGCCATGCAAAAAAGTCATCATTGAAGGACTCATTGGTCCTTCCACCACCCTGTTGCAGTAGTAATACTGCCCATCTACACACAGCAGGAAAAGAGGCCTGATGTCCTCGTACCACTACCCGAGGACTCAAACTTGGAACTCTCTCGAAAAAGAATGAACACAAAATAGTCCCGAACCCGAAGTTCCTCTATATCCACTGACGACAATTTGTCAATTGCCTCTTCATACACTCTAGTAGTGTAGTACTCTAGTCGAAAATTTGTGCATTCAAGCACTGGACAACATAGTTCATCTGTGCGCAGGACACCTGATGCAAGGCCGCTGAACCGGTGATCCGCCCAATGAGCAATAATATCGCTTGCAATGATAGGTTAGTGATCTTTCTTATAGGCACATGGGAGCTCAAACAATTTGTCCCAGCCTCATAGTGCAGGGCTATCAGTTCCGCTATGTTATGTGGCCCTGACAGAAATGTCCTGAAATTGATTGGTTCCCCTCTCCTTGAGAGGCCAGTCAAAAAGTAGATATCCTCAATGGTGGGCACCAGTGATTTCCCCTCTAGCATGAAAGCCTCTGCATTAGGGTGCCAATAGTCAACCAAGGCATTCAATAGCCTTGGTTTCACCTACATAAATGGACATAGGAAGAACTTTAACAAACCACATTGCATTAACGCGGCCACATCATTCGGATCTCCTGCAACCAACTCACCAACTTCTTCATGCTCCCTTTCCCTCCAGTGGACATACATCCTGCCAAAACAACAAGGTTCAAGAGGGTGAGTGAGTGCTTTTTGATTTTTTGTATATAAAGGGAGGTCCATGCGTGCTGTCTAGGTGATAGTCACATGTACATGCAGGCAGGTTTTACTCTGCCCGAGTGTACACGCAACCTATCTAGAGACAGCCTGCGTGGACCTCCTCAGACTCCCTAAAATTTAAAAGATTGTCGAGTGACCTTATTCTTTCACACTCGTTAAATTGGTCCAGAAGAACATTCCTGATGGAGTCCATAGTTAAGCTTTTTTCAGACTCCTTAAAAATGAAAAAATGGTCAAGTGATATTGTCTTTATCACACTCGTTAAAATGGTTTTGAATAGACGTCTTCTCAGTGCTAGTTTACCCCTTTTTCGAACCGACTAGACTACCTTCAAAAAAGGTACCCCAATGGAGTCTCCTTTTATGTTTTTTCAGACTCTCTAAATATGAAAACCACCGAGCTTACCTTCTCTGGGCTCGTTAAACTTACATCGAAGGAAGTTACCATTGTGTGTTTTGTTAACTGCATTTGCATGCCTTATATATCAGCCTTGTAATAGTTTGCTTCTGCGTTTTAACACCCTTGGCCCCGGAGGATTTTTCCCGAGTATCATGATACTAGAACATCGGTCTTGTCCTTGTGCCTTGAGCTTGTATGTTTGCAATACTCATTCCTCCATTGTAACGTAACATTCCTTTATTTTTTTTCTCGCAATTATTGAAAAAGACAAAAACATCAAATATACCCCAAAAAAGAGGAAGGGAAAAGTGTTTTCTTTATTGACAGCAAAATGAGTTTCCCTTGGATAAATCACATCTGTCCATTTGTTCATCAAACTATGGGATGTAGTATGACCTTAGGAATATATTCTCGCTATATCAAGTTGTGTCCTCCGTCGTTTGGTTATCCTTCCAAACATATGGAGAGTTTGCATTGCCTCCTTCTTTGTAGACTTATGATTAATGCCATGCTGCCTGAGTCTCATCATTTGTCGTGATATTGTCCAAGGGAAGTTTGTCACCAAGCATGAGTCGGCCCCTTTGCAATTTGTCTCTTACCCTCATACCCGACCATCCTTAATTTCCAATCAATTCCTTGTTCGAAATCAATGAAGCCTTCAGTCTGATCATCAAGATTATCTAGTCCATGACTGATGAGGCGTCGAAGACCTCTGGGTAGTGTAGTCGTACACTCATATTATGCTCCTACCCGAGTTTTAAATATTTTGAAGTTGTTGCTCGAGCTTTGAAGATCTCATCTCTAGCCATCAGGACATATCAGCTTCTAGAAGATGGATACTCTATATGTATATCTTTTTGATTTCGAGATGTAGCTCCGCTATGTATTGTTCGTGGCTACTCTTTATATAGTTATATGACATGGATCTACAGTGTATTTGATTGGTAGCCATGATTCTATTTTATTCTGAGCATGGGTATTCCCACCTCGGTGAGACATTTGTTATTTTTGCAGACGACACCTCTCGGTTCCTGATCCTTGGGCTCAATCGTTCGGCACATCAGTAAAGATTGGTAATGTATTTCGGCCATTAGATGCTCTTCTGACCTCACACATTAGGGGGAATTTGTTATAACCCTAAATTGCAGCATATATGCTTACCTGGCATTAGGCCATCTCAGATCCCTTCTTTTCCAAAGCACCACTGAACAACTCTTTAAAAATCCTCTTTTATAAAGGCCCACGTGCCCTACTCCACTATTGCACACGTGTACACGCTAGCTGACCTCAAACATACCGTGTGGACCGACAAAAGCATGAAAAAAGGAAAGTTGCCAATGGAACACAAAATCTATGGGTGAGTTAACTAAAAATCCCGACCATGCATGGCCGAGGGTTCCTCCAAATACCTAGCTCCTTTTAGCCTATAAAAGGAGGGGTAGGGGTCCCATTTGGAAGGAGGAAAAATATAGCAAAGAAACTCTGCCCATTTTCATATTCCCATTGTCCCAACCCTTTAGCCTTCCTTGTGCCAAAGAAGATACAAAGAAAAGCAGTTGGAGGATAGTCGAAGAGGAGCTTGGGATCAGGTTCACGGAGCGGTGGCTGGTCTCAAATTTTGTAAGTTGACTCATTCAAGGTAATAAAGAAAGTGATTTTCCCGTCCCAATTCATGAGTTATTCATAATTTGCTAAGTACATGTTTGAATTTCTATTCCGTTATTCTATAGGTAGCATGGATGTGTAGTTGTTTCTTGTCTTGTATGCAAGTCAACATTGGAAAGGAGAACCGCTAACAAGTAATCAAGTGTGACAAGGGATCGACATCGAATGCCCGGAACGAGGTAGGTTGATCTAGCCATGCATTTACTAAAAAGAAATGGGATTTGAGTCTGGAGACGAAGGTAGAAAGTAGATTTTATATAGATCATATCTGCATGCAAAGTCTAACCCTATTTTCTAGTCCGTAAGGAGTTTTCCCTCACAACAATTTGGTTAAGGATACCACTCAAGATAAATAAGAAGGGATGAGCCAACTCGAATTTGGATTCTCGATGGTTCAATTCTGCAAGCATGATCCAAAGGGCCTGGTACTACAACATGCTTCAAAGGTATCGTCCTGTTGGTCGTACGCTCATGACAAGTTTGAAGACGAAGTCTTCATAGAGAACGCCCAAGATTGGTGTAACAACCCTGTTTCCCCCAGCTTGTAATTAATCATAAAATAGGATTACCATGCTAAGGCATGTGGACAATGTAAATGTATTATTGTTAAACTGTCCATAACTGACTGTTGGGGGGGTGAAGGCTTGAAGTACGAGCCATGATATCTATAGAGGAAAGAAATCAGTTAATGAAGAAAGGACCAGTGGTTGAATAATCAACCACCCCCATGAATGGAAACATGTTCTAGCTATAGGATGTCATCTTGAAGTACTAGAGAGACCTACAGATCCGAGATTTCTTCTGACAGAAGGAACATGATAGGTCAAAAAACCTTCCAGAGGAGGGAAGGTAAGATACATACAGAGACACAACAAGAGAGTAGACATGGGATGAGAGCACAAGCTCGTAAGGGAGATGTGCGAACCCAAAGGAAGTGCCAAGAACACGGCCTGAAGGACCTAAACGTGAGCTTGATGCTGAGGAAGCATCTGATAAACCTCCTAGGGTCACTGTGATAGAGAGAGTTTCTTTGAGAGATGGTGTAAATTCCCTAGTGATATCATGGCTTGGAACGGGGGTGGCCAGAGTGATAAGAATGAATGCCTCTGAGCCACTGGTTGGGTGGAAAGGTGCACACCCACAGTCAGTTGGTTGGATGCAAATTGTAATAGATAAGTATTCTCATACCCTGTGAAATTAAGCTATAATTATGTAATGAAATGGGATATACTATGAATGACCCAGGGATGTGTATGTTTTCCTAATGGTTATACTGTATCTCTTTATTCTTGTTTAAATTGTGTATTTAAGCAAGTATGGATTGGACAGGTTTTGTATCCATAAATGCTTGTGCCCTATGGTGGCTTAAGCTAGATCCACAAACTTTGAGTTCATCGAGCTTGGGGGAACATTCTCATGTATGCATGTTGACACTCCTAGTTGTTATGAGTCCCTTGGAGGAGGGAGTCTATTAAATCTCAGGAGAGATAATGCACGTATGCACAGGCTCTCTGCGAGGCAGGTAGAGATCGAGAACCACTTAAGTTCTAGAGTTGAGGAATGAGTGTAAGGGGTGCATAGAAAGATTATTCCAAGATTTACGTTCAAGAGAAAGAGCGCAAATCTCTTAATCCTTTCAGAGCTAAAATGTCTCAGGAAGAGTAGCGAGGCTGAAGTATCAAAAGGGAAGGTTCCCTTGTTTGGAAGACAAACAAATGAAGTCTGTTCGAATGAAGACATGTTCTTTTGTGACCGTTGGATATGGGAAAGAGTGTGGGAGTTAACCCTTGGAGTCATTCAGACTTTGTGAGTTCGACGAATTGAGCGAGTTCGTTGTAAGGGAGGTAAAATCCCTGAAGTTAACTTTGAACCTTAGATCTAAGGATGCCCCGGAACCGTCCTGACCGTCAGATCTAGGAGGTAGATGATAGTCAAGTTACCAGAACTACCCATGACTTAAGAATCTAACAATGGCTATGGATGCGAGCCGTTTAACAGAAGGATAGGCCATCTCGGTCGTCATATCGACTCAAATACTCATTGGAGTTACCGAATTAAACACCAGTCATTCAATTTAATCGACGGTTGGGAATCATTGTAGAGTGCGAAGGTGAATTTAGCAGACCTTCTAGTTCATGGCCCGCAATCAACCCACGTCGTTGATCTCGTTGGGGATGGAATATCAATGAATAGGATCAGACCAGAGTTGAGTGAGCACTTTCCACATTACGGAGGTTGAGCTATATGACAAAGAGAACGCATGGTGGGGCCCCGTAATTACTATGAACCATCAATCACCATGGACCTTCGATCTGAGTTTGACGAGATCCCTGAAACGCAAGGAGTGCGTGGGAAATCAATATATTCAAGAAGATCAAGCTCAGAAGAGATAATAGCTTTTTAGAGGTGCAGACGAGGTCCAAGAGACAGACTCGTAGGAGGAAACAAGGTTGAGGCCTTTGAATACTTAGAAAATCCTCTAATTTAGAGGAAATCAAAATCTCAAGAGGAGGAGCGACATCAACTGTCAGATCGGTTGTGGAGAGGAGAATGGACCATTAGAAAAACGTCTAATGAAAAAAGGAAGTGCAGAGGAGAGGAATATATCCCATATGTTGGATCTAAGCATGAAGGACCAATAATCGTTTGATCCGAAAGTAAGTTCATGAGACTTAACCATTGTGTGCGCAAGAGAGTGGACTTGTCAAGGTCCCGAAGTCCCGAAGTAATTTGGGACCGTCCATTGTCAAGGAGGATAGGTGGTGTAAGATCCACAACTTTGGAGGTTTTTGGACAAGAAGGAGGACAAACAAATGAAGTAAATCTTGGCCATTGATCACTAGGGGGATACGTGTAAGGAGATCATGTATTTTAGGTAAATTCACTTCGAAAGGAAACGAGTGCGTAGAAGCTTGAAACTCCCGAAATCCGAAGAACCGAAGTAGATCCTGTCCATTGATCGACAGGGGATACGTGTCGATAGATCGAATACTTCAGGGAAAGCTACTTTGGAGGTTTCCAAGTGAGGAGTAAGACAAACTCTGGAAGCCCTGAATGCCGAAGAGAATCTAAACCATAGATCCAGAAGGGCACATGGCAACAAATCATGAAATTCGTGTGGAATCACTCCAGGAGAATGTGAAGGAGAAGAGTTTAAACTCGTCGAAGCCTAAACAACCGAAGCAGCTGGGAGCTGTCGATCTACGGGAGGACACATGTCATCAAATCGTGGAATCTAGGTAAAACCATTCCTGGAGGAAAAGAGAGTGAGGAAAATTGAGATCTGATATCTTCGAAGGCCAAAGTCCTGAAGTAGACAATGGCCTTTGATTTAAATAGGACACATGTTAATAGATTGTGAGCTTCAGGTGAATTGCACCGGGGTTTCGGTTGATAATTTCGATTGCCAAAGCTCGAATACCTGAAGTGAATCTGGACTGTCTGATCCAGAAGAGACGTGGCGTAAATCTATGGACTCCGGGTAAAGTCCTGAAGTAATTCATTGCCACTAGATTAAGGGGGAAGTGGCATAAATATGTGGATTTCAAGTAAAGACTCGTAGTAACTATTAACCGTTCGATTCGAGAGGAGATGCGGAAGTAATCTGCATATGTCGAAGGGGAGTGAAAATTGAGGACTGGGAAATCTGAAGTCCTAAGATGTAGAGGGTTCACTATGGTTGATCTGAGAGGGACACATGTTAGTGGATTATCAATTCCAGATAAAATAAATTGAGGAAAAGCGAGAGTTGATATTTGAGATTTTTGAAGTCCGAAAATCTAAAGCTATGAGAGCCGTCGAAGTGAAGGTGGACACGCGATGCTAGATCTAGAACTCTGGAAGAAAAAAGAGGAGGAAAAGGTACAAAGACCCAGAAAAGGTCTCAATCGTTGAAAGAGGAGGGATCTGAAGGACCATTAATCTGGTTGAGGAGGCAAAAGTCCCGAAGCAAGAGCAGAACTGTCAATTGAGGAGGGCACATGGCAGATGATCTGCCATTTCAGAGAAATCTCTCTGGAAGAAATGAGAATTTGAGAACTGAAAATCCCGAAGGCTTGACTCATGGAGGAAAATCGTAGCCATACATTTGTAATGACAGGTGTCAGCAGATATTCCACTCCAAAAGATAGCTACTGAGGAGGAAGCGAGGGTTGAGAGTTGAAACTTCCGAAACCTGAATCATGAAATAAATCACAGCCGTTAATTTAGAAAGTTTAGATATGATCCGTAGATTTAGAAAGGATGGATCTAAGCCATCAGTTTATAAGAACCATTAATGTCGATGTGATCGATGGTCCCATCACATTGTGGGAACTGAAGGTGAGCGAACTCTAAAAAGTTGAGGACGGGCCACAATCTAGACCATGGTTTTGGAGAAAGGACACGTGGAGGCTTAAGGTGAATTGCGAGGAAAAAAATAGTTTGGTTTCTAACCACCCTTGGCCATGTCTGCAATCGTGTGGTTACATAAGGCCATCGCCCAAGGTCATATCAAGGAAGGGGCTTACGAGAAAAGGAGCTAGAGCTCAGACTCTGATAATTCGTAAGCGTGAAGGGGAAGGTCATAGGTACCATTAGACCTGCACTTGGAAGTCGAAAGGGTCTGTGTTTAATTATAGAGCGAGACCACCATGGTATTAGAGAGTAGTTTGGCTTCAGAATTAGAGATCCTTGACCGGGAGGTCGGAATGGTTCCCAACTTTCCAAATTAGAAACCATGATTGGAGAATCTTCCCTTTAAGAAAAGAGAAAATTTTATGCCTCATTGTGGGTGTGTTACAATGGGGACGAGGTGGTGAAAAGGGTGGCCGACTCGAAAATGACCAGTTTCAAGGACATGAGCATGGAGGAACATGCAATAATAATAGAGTAGTCAGCTCAAGAGGCCCTCAGAGCCAGGGAATAAATCAGAGCGACATAGGCAACAAAGGTGTAGAACATGGGTTTGTCTATGACACCAGAGGCACATGCAAGGGGATTACTCATAATGGAATAGGAAAAGAGAGTAATTGATCAACTACAGAATGAACTAGATCTCGTAGAAATGACAAGGGTCCCTGCTGACAATCCAAGGAAATATGGGTAGGTCTAAGTGACTAAGAGCCAATACAAATTGAGGATATCATCGGGTTAGGTAACCCTGAAGTTTCAACGCCACAGGACGGATCACTAGGGGATGTTTTAGCTCAGCCAGAGACGATGAGGACATCAGGGAGAGCAAGTGCACCAAACACCTTACACAACTTGATAACGATTTATGATGATGAGGATAGTTCAAAGGTTTACCTGGTGACCCCGGTATAGATCACAGAGGAAAAGGAACCCGAGAGAGAATCTTCCCCATATCCCAATGCTCAACTTCAAAGCCTTCCACAGAGTGACCAGGAGGTCAAAAGTGTCTCAGACACTGAGCTACTCGATGCACCAGAGACCCAAGTGGATATCCCGAAGGAAGAGCTAGGTTCGGGAGAACAAGAAGAAGAAATTCCACAATAAGAAGACGACATCTCAACAACCGATTATCAAATAAATACCGAGCCTTCCCCTAATGCATCAATTTCAACTGGTACTTTACCTCCTGATGAGAAACAACCAGAGGCTAAACTTTCAGAACACACAAGAGAGGTTCAAGAACCCAATCTTGAACATATATACACTGTTGGGAGCCTGGGAAACATGCTTACCTGGGGAGATAAACAAATCCCCAAACCCATGGATGAGGTTGCTGATATACAAGCCATCTCCTATGAATGGAAGAGGAAATCCATCGTGAAGATAACCACCAAGAAGAGGAGGCTTAATCTGGATCGCTCCATCCTCATCACCACAGAGGATAAATTGATTAACACGAAGCATGCCAAGACGTCCGAGCTTATCGGTGCAGGGATGGCAATCACATATGCCACCTTGGATAGAGAGAGGAAGGATGAAGAGGAGTTGGCTGCTGTGTTAAAGGAGTTGGATCATATACACCATTTGGAGAAATATTATCAGGAATCCACACATGCCTCGGTGTTCTTAAGAAGTGAATTCCAGGATGCCTATAGTAAATTTACGAATGAGCGACACCTTTTCACTGCAGGGATAGTCGATTTCCAACAAAATGCCCTCATGGCACTAGAGACGTGCAAGGATATGGAAAGATGGTATGAGAAAGCACACCAAGCAATGGAAAGGATTGTTTACATCAACATAGTTCAACAGGGCTGAGACGCCGAAGAGCACAACATTTGGGTACTAAGGGATAGAAACATCGACCAAATAAAGAAGTCAACCGAATATTGGGTGAAAATGGCCAAAGAACCTCATCAGGAAATCCAAGACAAATGGGTCGAGTGTGAAAATAGCTAGACCAAGGTCAATCGGGTGATGAGAGACATCAACCTTCCAGAATTCGACACACCCGTTGACTTTGTCAACTTGCATGACATAGTCAAATTACATGCTAAACAAGACTCATCATGGGCTGCGGAAATATCAAAGGTGGTGAACATGGCATCAAGTCAAGTACAACAGATCATGAAACACCTGATCAAGGCTCAAACAATCTTGCAACAATTAAGTTCTAGAATAGTCAAGTATCGAGCACAGGCAGTGGAGATAAAGGAGATCCTTTCGGCTCTAATGGATCAACATAGGTCCCGTATGCCAACACATGTGAGGATCTCTTTGTCAAATGGTTGAAGTACGAGAAGAGTCATCCACTCAAGTGAAACCATTTGATAACTCTAATAATACTGAGAGATGAAAGCGCGATGTGGCGATGTTTTGTTTTACTTCGATTGCACTTTTGATAGTTATTTTTCGTTAATAATATGTTATAAATAAGAGGATCGACCTGTTAGAAGGGGTCGATGGTTTTTGCAAATACCCTCATTTTTGGATTTGTAAAGAACTATTTCGGAGCTACCTTAATTGAGAAGTCATGTTTAGGACCATAAACAAGTTTGTGTTTTTCATCAAAAGCATGTGTGATTGGATCTGAAGAAGAATTATTTCTCATTTTATCTCATGAATGGATGTTGTAACGAGTAAGAGCCTCTGAATCTATTGATAAGTTATCCGATTCAATATTTTTATAGTTCTTGTCTTTAATGATGAAAAGTAAATCATTGTGTTAATGTGTGATCAATGATTAGATCTAAGGAAACTATTTTTCTTGCCATCATTTATTGCATGTATGTATTTTTCTAATAATTGTATCTCAGTCAACAATTGAAACACCAAAATGTTAATGTATTAGTACTAGGCTTGTTGTAGGTGTAAGAATCATTGTCTTCATGCTTGAGTATGAGGGTTATCCCAAGCTCACCCTTCTTCAGTAGTTAAGTCCTTTCCCCTTTGTTACCTAGCTGGTTTATAACCAAATTTATCTTGTATCAGTCCCACCTATAAGAGAAAATACAAAAAGAGAACGTTCGAACTGAAGGAGGAGATTTCACAAGAAGACATCCTGCCAATCACTACATAAATCCCATTGATTAATTGGTTGGATCACAAGATCTGGAGAACCATTCCACCATTAAACGCTGCAAAGTCTAATTGGGCCTTGGTGGCGGGTTTGGTTCCTACTATTGATTTAAAGGTATTTAGGACCCCTCAACATAATTGGCACTAGAAGGAGGGCCTGAAGAATGAATGACTGAAATTTTTTTGACATAATATTTCACACATCCTGTAGATTCAAAAAAACCCACATGCATGGATAGTCATTTCCAAGACAACCCACACACACTGAGTACTCCTGAAACAAGTAACTCACTCTAGCAAGAGGAAGAACATCTATTCCCTAAAATACTTTACACTCTTCCTCATGAGGAGTTGAACTGGTTCAAAATAATCACAAGAGCTTACGCCCGACAAATCGGAGCACTGCCCTTAGCTCTATTACTTCCTCGTAGAAAACCAGTAAGCAGACTAGTGGTCGACACCCCCGACCAGGTTTTCATCCACACAGTAGAAGACCTGATAGATTTCACCCTCATTGAAATCGAACATCCTCTTAATCTAATCCCTGAAACACCAGTGGATAATTGCTTTGAGCCCAAATACTTTTTCGACGAGGAAGGGTTTAACTCAGAACCCTTAGTTTTGGGTCAGACGACATGGAAGATAACAATGATCATAATGAAGAAAGGGGAAACCCACCTCAGAATAATCAAACTTGGTTGGACATATATTCTCTGGCCATCCCCAATCGAGTACATAACCTTCCCTGACATCCAAAAAAGTTACTCCCTAAATTTGATCTTGAAACCGCAGGATTGTCTGAAGACCATATTGTAACACACCCACTATGGGAACTAAGATTTTTCAGATTTTTCCTTCTTTTCACCGAGGAACAGAATTCCCTGATTACCTATGGGGCCTAATATAGACCCTACCATCCCTTATTCGTACTCATATGATTGATGACTATGACCACATGCCTTATCGGAGAGGTTCTCGTCGGCTCTCGCAATTCGGGAAATCACGATACATGCATTTCCTTTTCTCTCTTGTATTTCGAAGGGCCGAAACCCAAAATGGTTTTAACTGCTTATCAAGATTCACATCAACTTGGATTAAGCCCTGGTACTCTACCCTTCAGGATTTCACATACTAGAATTTCAGGATATGCGACGACAAGAGGTTTCGTGCTGAGGCTCCCCGGGAGCCGAAACTCCAAAACCTGCATACATACATACATTCAGAAACTGGGTTTTTAGGACTGGCGAGTGCAAGAGAACTTGTCAATAGGTATCTCAGGTACAAATACTGAAATACCCAATATTATCCGTGCTAAGCCATTTTGGCATTCCTCCTTTCAGGATTTCGCTAATCAGGGTTTCGAGACTGGCGAATTCATGTGGCCCGCACTTAGGTACCCCAGGTGCCAAAATACCGAAGTATAACCAGCTCTCCACACTCTATTCTTTTGGGGATTCACAAGTCGGGATTTCGGGACTTGAGAGTATAAGGGAAACTTACCCTTGGGTTTTCCGGGTACCAAAACACCGAAATGCCGAACCAAGTCATGCTATGCCAATTCGGGATTTCGCGAGTCAGGGTTTTGTATATCAGAACCTCACGATACTAGAGGTCAAATATTCACACTCCTCGACTACTCGAATGCCGAAAATCCAATACACCCGCTCATCATACGCTTGACCAAATTCAGGGTTTTGCAGTTCAGGGTTTCGCAACTAGTGGGTACAAGGAAACTTATCCTTGATTATCCCGGTTCCTGAAATACCGAACATCAATACTTACCCATGCTGGTCCAATTCGGGGTTTCACGAATCGATGTTTCGTGACGTGCACCAATAGGAGGTCTCGCACCTAGATCTTCTGGAAGTCGAAACTCCGAAATATAAACTCTTAAACCTGCACATCTATTTCGGGATTTCACCCATCAAAATTTTGCAGGTCAGGGATTCGGGACTTGCGAGTACAAGGAACTCACCTCTAGATATCTTGAGTACTGAAACTCTGAGATCTTATAACTTCTCCATACTATTATCTTTTTGGGATTTCGCAAGTCGGGGTTTTGAGACTTGCGAGTACAAGGAAATACTCCCTTGGGTATTCTGGGTTCCGAAACGTCTAAAAGTCCTATCTCATCGACACGTCGTCATTTCAGGTTTTTGTGAATCGGGGTTTCGAGTCTTTCGAGTACAAGAGAACTCACACTTAGGTACCCTGGGGGTCGGAACTCCGAAATATTGAAGTCTAAGAATACCATTCTCTCCCATGCATGATTTTAAAAACTACGCCATTAATTCCTTCTTCAGGCCCTTGGGTAAATTTCACTAGGTTTGAAGACCCGACTGGAAGGTCCTCTTAAAATATTTGACCTATTAGCTTCTATGACTAGTAATGAGCAAGCTCAAGGCTTTTTTACTGCGACGAGAGTCCTTTCTAGGAACTTACCACGACTCTATAGAGTGAGGGAATTTTCCCGAAAGGGTGTCCCTGTGAGGAAATCTATCCAGGGCAACACGAGAGACAATTAAGGGAAACAACCTCCCAAGAACAGACTTAAAAACTGGATTCGTTCAAACACATATATATCTATATATTTACAAGCTGAATGTGGTCATTCCAACATAAGCATGCAACCATCATTCCGATCAAAACACCATGCAAACATTTCTACACAGAAACCGTTTATAAGTGTTCAAAGCATGAGCATACATTCCAAGATATTTAAATTCAAGATACAAGATATAACACTTATCAGATAAACACCAGGTGATGTAACTGCTGAGAGGGGTGCTCATTTCCACCCAACCGTAGGCTCAACGACTCTGAATGGATTTACCACTAGCCACCCCCGAGCTAGACCATGATGCACGAGACTCTCTGTCTCTGTTCTTTAGTGATCGAGAATGAAGGTTACTCTCCTTCTTCTCTGCTATCACTCACTCTGTATTTTGTTCCAGATTTCTTCCGATATTTCCTTGCTATCTCTCCCCTTGTGTCGCCCCCCTTCCACACCTTTTACCTGCCTTTTATTTTCCGGCGAGGTTGCGTGTGGCACGAATTTCCCCGCGGTGGTTAGGTCTGAGGCCTCCATGGATGGGCGGTTCACCCCTATCTCTCATTAACTCATGAGGAGCCTCTTCACCTACCAACTTGGCGAGTAATTCATTTCGGGGCCAGCGAGCTGCTCTTGGTTCTCCGGGCCAGTGAAGACCAAATACGATATTGGTTTCTGTGGAAGTTAGTGCCACTATTCCAGGTGCCTTCCACCACCTTTCTTTAGCCATCGTGGTTTTTTTTATTTTTTATTTTTTATTTTTTTCAGCACATCCCCCTCCCAGCATTCCTGCAATATATATATATATATATATATACACTAAGGTCCATTCAGAATCACACATTCACATCTTTGAGTTTGCCACAGTTCTTGGCCAGCATAACTATTTTTATAGACTGGGGGAAACAAGGTGTTACAATTCCCTCCCCCTTAAAGGAACATCATCCTCAATCTTATATCTATCATCATGACATGTATGTATAGAGGTAAACAAAATTGGATATGCCTGTTTCATGGCATCCTCCATTTCCCATGTAGCCTCATCTGGGCCAAAATGTCTCCACTGCACCTTGACCTGTGCAATGGTTCAATTTCAGAGCGGGGTTTCCTTTCTGTCCAGTATGCATTGAGGTTCTGGTAGAAATTATCCCTCCGGTTCCACATGGATCACAGACCAGTCAATTATATGATTAGAATCATGTACATATTTCTTCAATAACGAAACATGGAAAACATTATGTGATTTTACTTTGGGAGGAAGTGCTAGCCTGTAGGCTATGGGTCCCACTCTATATAGAACCTCAAAGGGTCCATAGTACCGAGGTGCCAACTTGGCACAAGCTCCTATTTTCAAGGAACTCTTCCTAGGCCTAACTCTGAGATATACATGGTCTCCCATATTGAACTCTCTTGGAGTTCTCTTTTGGTCGACGCAACTTTTCTGTTGGTTCTGAGCGACCTTCAGGTTTTGTTTTATCTGAGTCACTTGCTGTTCCATTTATTTCAACATGTCAGGTCCAAAATAAATTCTGTTTACGGGATTACTCCAACTAATAGGAGTGTTGCATGGTCTACCATAGAGGACTTCAAATGGACTCATCCTTAAGGATTCTTGGTAGCCATTATTGTAAGTGAATTCCACCAATGGTAGGTAGTCTTCCCACTTCTTGGGTTGATGCATTACATGCATTCTTAACATGTATTCTAGTATTTGGTTCACTCTTTCTGTCTATCCGTTGGTTTGAGGGTGATAGGTGGTGATAAACAACAAATTGTTCTCTAAACCAACCATTAGTGACTTCCAAAAGTTGGAAGTAAATTTCGTGTCTCTGTCAGACACGATCTCTTTCGGCATACCATGCAGTCTGAATATCTCCTTCATGAATACCTGAGCAATGTCTATTACCTTGAAAGTTGACTTGACGGGGATAAAGTGAGAAGACTTGCTCAATTTATCCACTAATACCATGATGGCGTCATTCTGTTTGGTCGAGGTTGGTAATCCGGTGATGAAATCCATGGATATGGTTTCCCATTTCCATTCTAGGATTGGTAGAGGTTGTAATAATCCTGCTGGGTGTCGGTGTTCTACTTTTACCAACAGGTATCGAGGAAGTCCTCTGGTTTGTCCCAGCCATGCAATACTCCTCGATCAACTCCGAGACTTTGCTCGGCCCCGCAAGAAAAGTATGAAAGTTGATGGGTTCCCCTCTCCTCAAGAGGCCCGTCAAAAAATAAATGTCCTCGGTGGTGGGAACCAAGGATTTCCCCTCTATCATAAAGGCCTCTGCATCTGGGTGCCAATAATCAACCAAGGCATTCAGTAGCCTGGGTTGAGTGTGCATAAAAGGACACAGAAAAAACTTTACCAAGCCACACTGCGTCAACACGACCATAACGTTTGGATCTGCACCCACTGCCTCATTGGTAGCCTCATGCTCCCTCTCTCTCCACTGGACATACATCCTGCCAAAAACACAAGGGAAAAGAGGGAGTTTAGTCTTCATTTCATCACAATTTCCATCATGCGGGAGTAGCCCGTGGGCTGTCGAGGCGACAGTCACGGGTACCCATGCACAGTTTTATCCCTGAGCGCGGGTACCCGCGAGATGTCCTTGGACAACCCGCATTTTGCTAGGGCCGGCCTCTTAGAGGTCGACGACCACCCCCAAAAACAACTGAAAAGACATAAATGAAGTATTGAAATGCAAGATTAGGGAGTTTGTACTTACTTGTTCCAAGCAGAAGTCCGTTTCGTCCACTGAAGCTCCCAGAATCACGATCTTTGGCAAAGGGGGTATTTTGGCTCCAAAGTCAATTTCCAAATCAATAATGGTGATAATGAGCTGCCAACTTCTATTTATAGACTTTTTAGCCTCTTTTTGTCACTCTTTTGGCCCCTTTTATCAGTTTCTTTATACCAAAAACCCTTTTGAGTGGTTCAGGAGTTATATGGGAGGGATTTGATCAGGTATTGGGACATTTTTCATTGAGTTTCAATATATATATATATATATATATATATATATATATATATATATATATATATATACGGTCCATAATTTTTTTTTCAAAAAATCAACTTGAGCATATAGGGTAGGATTCCATTCCCACTGTTGCATCTCATTGCCTTTTGTTCTTACGATATAGGATCGATCCCACCCGGTTGTGACACAGAACCGTCATATCTGCTCTAGAAGTGTCGCAACTTGGTGGTAGAGCTTGCCAAAACATGGATGCCTTAGGTAGTTCTTGGTTGCATTATGGTGTTCATGCCGTGTCTAACAACACTGTAGGCTCGGGAGTCCGTATAGTATTTCCTGAATACGAGTTTGAGCCTCATTTGCATGGGTCGTTTTCACTCTTTGCCTTACCCTCCGGACTTCCACAACATAACGGGTCTCCTTGTAAGTCCTTTTCAGACCCTCTAAACATGAAAAGATTGTCGAGCGATCTTGTGACCTTTCACGCTCATTAAACTAAAATTTGAAGTCACGTTTGTCCGGCGGTAGTTTACCCCTTTTTCGGTCCGGACGGTCAACTGTACGAACAAAGGAATACTCTATCAAATTCCAATTCTTTAGAAGAGTATCCTCAGGTATAATTTTATTCCTTTTTCGGGCTCGAGGGACTAAATTTACGAAAAAGAAACCCCCCCAGAGTCCATAGTTAAGCTCTTTTCAGACTCCCTAAAATTGAAAAGATTGCTGAGTGACCTTATTCTTTCACACTCGTTAAAATGGTCCAGAAGAATATTCCTGACGAAGTCCATCGTTAAGCTTTTTTCAGACTCCTTAAAAGTGAAAAAATCGCCGAGTGATCTTGTCCTTTTCACACTCGTTAAAATGGTTTTGAATTGACATCTAATCGGTGGTAGTTTAACCCTTTTTTGAACCGACTAGACTATTGACAAAAAAAGGTACCCCAATAGAGTTTCCTTTTATGCTTTTTCAGACTCTCTAAACATGAAAAATCACCAAGCTTCCCTTCTCTGGGCTCGTTAAACTTACATCGAAGGACGTTACCATTATGTGTTCTATCAACCGCATTTGCATCCTTTACCCTTCAGCCTAGTAACAGTTTGCTTTTGCATCTTAACACCTTTGGCCACTGGAGGATTTTTCCTGAGTATCATTTCCTTAGAACATCAGTCTTTCCCTTGTGCCTTGAACTTGTATGTTTGCTGTACTCATTCCTCCCTTGTAACGTAATATTCCTTTATTCTTTTTCCAAATCAACAAAAAGAACAAAAAAATCAAATATACCCCAAAAAGAGGATGGGAAAAGTATTTTCTTTATTAGCAGCATTATGAGTCGCCCTTGGATAAAGAACATCTGTCCATTTGATTCATCAGACTTTGGGATGTAGTAAGACCTTAGGAAGATTTTCTCGCTATATTGAGTTGTGTCCTCCACCGTTTGGTTACTCTTCCAAACATATGGAGAGTTTGCGTTGCCTCCTGCTTCGTAGACTTATGATTAATAGATATGCTGCCTGAGTCTTATCACTTGTCGTGCTATTGTCCAAGGGAAGTTTGTCACTTAGCCTGAGTTGGCCCCTCTGCAATATGTCTCTTGTCCGCATACCTGGCCATCCTGAACGTCCAATCAAGTCTTTGTTCGAAATCACTGAAGCCTTCAGTCCGATCATCAAGATTATCAAGTCCACAATCGACGAGCTGTCGAAGACCTCTGGGTAGTGCAGTCGTACACTCATATTACACTCCTACCCGAGTTTAGAAGATTTTGAAGTTGTTGCTCGAGCTCTGAAGTACAACCATCAGGCCGAATCAACTTCTGGGAGATGGATACTTTATATGTATATCTTTCAGATTTTGAGATGTAGCTTCACTGTGTATCATTCGCGACTACTCTTCATAGTTATTTGACATGGATCTACAGTGTATTTGATTGGTATCCATGTTTCTATTTTTATCCCGAGCATGGGTATGCCCGCCTCAGTGAGACATTTGGCATTTTTTGCAGACGACACCTCCTGATTCCTGTTTCCTGGGCTCACTCATTCAACATATCAGTATAGATTGGTAAAGAATTGGTAATGTATTTCAGCCATCAGATGCTCTTCTGACCTCACACATTAGGGGGGCATCTGTTATAACCCTAAATTGCACCTCACATGCTTACCTGGCATCAAGCCAACTCATTTCCCTTCATTGCCAAAGCCATGCTAAATAGACTTTTTAAAAACCTCCTAAATTAAGTAACCCGCACCCTAACCTATCACTGGGAGCGTTGGAACGCTGGCAGGCCTTCTGCTGCACGCGTTGGAACACTGGCTGGCCCACTACAACCCGCGTTTACCTAAAAAGCAAAAAATCAGGAAAGTTGCCGACGGAACGAAAATATTTGGGTCAGTTAACTGGAACTCCCAACCATGCATGGCCGAGAGTTCGTCTAAAACCCTAGCTCCTTCTAGCCTACAAAAGAAGGGGTAGGGGTACTATTCAAAGGAGGAAAATCATAGCAAAGAAACTCTGCCCAATTGTCGAATCCGTTTTGTCCCAACCCTTTAGCCTTTCCTCAAGCTTTAGGAGAATTCAAGCAAAGCAGTTGGAGGACAAAGA
>ML777171.1:935471-952836 GCA_009831015.1 Picea engelmannii | reverse complement strand
GTATGACAAAGACAACCCTAACAAACAGTCTCCCGAAAACCAGTCCAAGCCACAGGAAAAGAAGGGTCACGGGAAGACAAAGAAGGACACTGGAAAATGGTGCGATTTCCACAAAATCCCCTGGCACAACACCGATGAATGTCACTCAAAACAATCATTGGTGGCTGAGATCAAAGACAAGGAGCCGAACCCTGATTCAGAATCTGATTCTGAAAATAATGGTAAAAGACAGATCATCGACGTAGACCCCACTGCTATTGTCGCGACCGCAGCAATTCAACCAGAAGAACCAATAGATCCAAAAGAGGGGGAACACCTTTTTCATTCACAGATGTGTGTGAAGGGGACCCCACTGCATTTTATTGTTGATAGTGGAAGCCAAAATAACCTCATCTCAACAGAGGTCGTCAAACAGTTGGGATTGTCGACAACACCACACCCACAACCATACAACATCGGATGGCTTCGCCAAGGACGAGATCTTCTTGTAAGCCAATAGTGTCGATTGTCATACGGCATCCAACCCTTCAAGGATGAGGTATTATGTGATGTTGCCCCACTTGATGTCTGTGATGTTCTCTTGGGCCAGCCATATATGTGGAAACACCATGCTATCTATGAGTCTCGACCCCATAGTGTCATTATTACTCTTGGGGGTCATCTCTATAGGATACCAGAGGTAGTTCCAACTACTGCCCCACCTAAACAGTGCTGCAAGGTAGTATCTCATACTACAAAATTCATCTTCTCCACATTCTGTTCAAAGGGTGAACATAAGGATACTGCAACCACCACAACTTTGGCCCAAGCACCTTCTATCCAACAGAAGCAGGTCCACAAGGTTGTAGCAAAGCACGAAGATTCCTTCTGCACACAGTCATCTAAAATAGCTAGATTCATTAAAAAGGTCCAAACCTTCTAGCCAAAGGTTCGTGATAGCCTTCAACAAGCTAAGCAACGCCACTTCTCCAGCAATACAAGCAGCTCACCCAGATGCAGATCCAGCAAACACTTTTCCCTCTCCCCCGGGAACTCAACACAATGGAGACTATTTCTTCCTAAGGAGGGAGGATTGATCCAGGTGGATATCGGTGGCCACCCACCTTTTCCGACTAGCTCAAAACTGTTTTCTGGCAATTTTGACAATTTACTATTTTTAGTAGGTTTTAACTTTCGGGGCCATTTTGAGGGCCTAAATGAAGGTTTTTCGAGATCGAGGTTCTCAATTATAGCCTAAGGAATGATTGAGCCCCCAAAATGAATCTCCTCGACGATGCCTTTCCAATGAGCTATCACACGCCTAAAACGAAGATCGTATGCAAAAGTTACGATCCTGAGAAGTTGATGTACTCACTTACCCAAACGGGGCCCACATGACTTTTGGCGCTTCATCTCCTAGGGTTAGGTTTTTGGATGTCTAGGAATTTTGGCATTCCCGTTTATTGTAAAAAAGGCCTTCCGAGCCTCATTGTAATCATCTTCTTGTGAATGCGAGTAGCTGTCACATCTCTTCTCAGAGATAAGCTGCCACCATTCTAGCGAGTCTTTCACTCTATATTTTTACAGTCGCTGTACATTTCTTTCATTAATAGAAATCGTGTATTACTGTATATTTGTGTTTATGGTTGCATCTCTGATACATTTCTGTTATATTATTGAATATCTGCGATATCTCTGTGCATTTCCTTATTATATCTCCGCTCTCATTTCATGCCGAAAATAATCCGGATCACTCTCGTTTTCTCAAATCGGATGTCGGGATCAAAAGTTATGAGCTCTAGAAGATGGAGAATCAACCACCATTGATCTGTCCTCATGAAATCTAGGCCTTTGATTTGCAATTTGGGTAATGCTGAAGTGGGAAGTGAAAATTGAGGGTCACGATATTGCAGGTTGCGTGACACGACCATGAGGGAAAAAGGTAAATGAAGAGGAAGGATGTCTCGCATCTGCAATGGAAGACTTACTGTAAAAAGGAGTAACACATGGTAAGTCATGAAAAATTACTAAGTGTTGGGGAGGGAAGTCTTAGAGTTAAGTGAAATTATGGAAATGAAAATGAAATATGAAGTATGGAAAAAGGAAAATGGAAACGGAAAAGGAAAAAGGAAAATGAAAAATGGATATGGAAAATAGAAAATCAAAATCAAAATATGAATATGAATATGAAAATGGAAATGGTTAAGTATGGAAATGATTAAATATGTAAATAGTGTGGAAGATTGGAAAAATGTCAAAGTATGGAGTATGGAGAATAAGGAAAATGGAAAATGGCTAAGTATGGGGCAACAAAATATGGGATAAAAATGGCATATCTTGGGAATATGATCTATGTTTTATATTCCATAAAATATTGGATGAAGCTGACATATAGGGATATTTAGTGATAAGATGGACATAAGTAATTTCATTCTTTTAATATATTTTCTTTTCTTCTCTTTGGTTCAAAGAGAAACCATCTCGGTTAGCCTTTCATGATGAAGATCTGTAATACTCAATATGACTAGAATCTTTTTCGATCTTCACGGTCAACAATTGAAGATTATTTGGAAATTTCCAAGTTCGGAAATAAAAAATTGGTCTCTATTGGATGGGTGAAAACACATCAATAAGAGTATATTATGTGTATTATTATATTCTTACATTTGGTTAATACAATTCTTTATTCTCTCTCTCTCTCTCTCTCTTTTGCAAGATTTGTGTGAATTACTACTAGATACATTCTTTGTGCAAGTTTCACCCAAAATTTACATGGTATTAGATCCCATAGGTTGCTAGGAAGAAGGCGCAAAAGCACTCATTTCCAGACCTACAAAATATTGAAGCGGTCAGAAATAATGGAATTTTCACCATCAACTCTTCTCACGCCACACGATTGTTTTGAGTGGAAGAAAAAAATTCTACTTCAGCTCAAAGGTAGAGTCTTATATCGAATGACCATGGCTACATAGAATAAACTCACATTGGTGATAGAAAAATCCAAATACTTCGACTGCATGGATGAAGCCTTCGGTCTCATTTGCAGGTTAATTTATCATGAGCTATTGTTTCATGTTGAATCTTGTTCTACTCCAAACGATATTTGGGCCACTCTAGAAGGTATCTTTGGAAAAAAGGATGAGATGAGAGAACACATGCTCGATATTGAGTTGAACTCTTTAGATCTGAGCATTTTTGAGGATATCTAGGACTTCTTCATGAAGTTCAAGTCCCTACTTCTATAACTAAAAGGATGCAATATTGACAAATCTACGCAAGAAAAACAAATGATTCTTTCAATTTTGTCAAAATTGAGTCCAGAGTGTGTAATATTTGTCTCCATATTCCATATAGTTAGGATTACATTAGGAGAAACCTGGAAAATTCCCTCATTGGATCTTTTCAGTGAGTCCTTGATGCATAAGCAAGACAAGCTCATCAAAATGGGAGCAATCAAGAGCTCCAAAGTGGATGCACTTGTTGTGCATGAAAGAAACAAATCCAATTCGAAGTCTAAACAAAAAGGAAAGGGAAATATGCATCCTAAGAAAATAAAGAAAGGAAATTATAAACCCTTTGATGAATCCTTTGGATACAAAGGTGGGAATGGAAAGTAAGGGAAAATGAAGTGCAGTTACTGCAATTGTGGCTACTATCGTAAATCATCATGTATGAAGAAGACAATAGATCCCATGGTGCAAGAACTCTAGTAGAACAACCTCAGGGACTACATTCCCAAAATGCCAAGAATATTCCAAGAGACAAAGCACTAAAAAATAGAGGTAATTCTCATGCTTTGATTGCTATTCATTCTCCTCCTGATGCATGTATCCTAGATTCAGGGGAATCCCATCACATGGTAGCCACAAAATATGTTTTATCATATTTAACTGCATGCATGAGTCCTCCCATTATCATGGGTGATGATACTCTAGTGGAGGTCATAATACAAGGTATAGTATAATAGCCTCAGGGATACATACAAAAATAATCTCTAGTATGCTGAGTGAAAATTTACTCTATGGCCTCAAGCAGGATGCCGGAGCATGGTATGATAAAATGGATTCTTTTTTTCTTTCTCACTGTTTCACTAGATGTAAATAGATCCTAATATTTATATGTTGAGGAATTCTGACTCTCTATTGATATTAGTTCTATATGTATATTATGAAGCACCATATTTTTAATCCCATGATTGTACGTAATTAATCATGATTAATGATTTCCATGCTATGGCATATAATCATTGTAAAATGTCTTATTGTTTAATTGAAAAATGCCGCACAACTAGATGATGGGTGGAGCATGCGTACTGACCATGATACCACAAGAGGGATTAGTGAGAGGGCATAGAAAGGAGATTAATGTGCTAAAGAATCCAAGCCACCTCGATGAAGAGTGTTGAGGAAAATAACCATAATTTCCTTTAGCTTGAAGCTGAATCAAATAATTAAATAAAGGTGCAATTGGAAACTGGGGTAGTACTCCAATGTAAATGCACATGAGTGAATTCTGGTATGCCCATGGAGAATTGGGATGACCTCAAGTTTCCTAGAAAAACTCAAGGAGATTATGGGAAAAGAGGAAAAGAATGCATGGGTGTGGGCATAAGAGTAAGTCAACTCTTGATGGGAAATAATAACATGTGTAAGGAAGGTTGTTCTTGCGCGAGACGAGAGCTTGTGCAACAAAATAAAAACACTCATGTGGGAGAAGACATAGCTCACACACTCAACTTTGAGCAGCAAAGAAGAAACTGAGAATTTTTTTTGGAGAAAATTAGGAAGCTTTCCCAAGTCACAAATGGCCACACTAGAATAGAAAAGACCCATGTCTAAACTAAAGAGAAAGAGGGTCATGACTTGGTGCTGGCTAGAAAGAAACCAACATTGGTAAGGGGAGGTCTCTAAGGGAGAGTGTACCCGTGAAGGGACTACCTTATGTAGATGAAATCCAATTGGGAAGTCACTTGACAAATTTGTGGAGGTCCCGAGCTCAGTGGGAAGAGGGAAATTTCTATTGTTTCCACTAGAGTGAAGGAGAGTAACCTTCCTGATCCATTCCTTGACTAGTTGAGTAATATGTGAGAGTCCCCTACTAGTATCATGGCCTGGAATGAGAGTGACATGATTCCAAAGTGACAGAGTAACATAGCCTATGGTTAGGTGGAAAAATGCTCACCCACAGTCAGTTGGGTTGGTTACAACTTGTAAACAAATAAGTATTTATTGTTCTTTGTGTATTTCAATATAATGAATGGCTATATGCCTATGATCTCCTGTGTGAACATTAGTATAATTGTTGTAGTGGGTTTTCCTGTGGAAGGGAACCATAATTATAAGTTAAGGAATGAATGTTAAATCTGAGTTGAAATGAAGTAATATAATCTCCTTCCAAAGAGTTAATGAATTAATTGTAATGTTTGTGTACGTGAGGCCAAAGAAGGTCGATAACCATGTATTTTCCCTTTCCATTACATGGAAAGTTTGCAGGATATCGAATCCTTGTTTGGTTATCTAGGTATCTTTCTGGAAATTGATGAGAAATCCCATGGGAGTAAAGTTGAAACCCTACAGGAAGACAATGAAAAATATTGTGATTCTGGTAAATCCCGAGATAAACCTTATCCCGTTGAAATCCCTATTTAAACTAGGAGAGAATGATAATCATTGGATCAGAGGGGAGGATAAATATCAACCATCTGATCATCACCTAAGATTAGGAATCAAAGGTATATCCATGTTTAACCGGGTCACCAGATAACCAAAGCACCAGAGAATTGGTGACAAAGGCCTTTTGGAAATCCCAGTTCCTCGAATCCTGGTGAGGTCACAGTTCTCTCACAGGGTTCCAACCCTGTTGAAATCACATAGTGGAAGTAGAGGAATGTGTGGATGATGAAGTTATGACGTATTGTGCTAGGATAGTGGTAACGACTCCACAGAAGATGGAAAGTGTCAGCATCATATTTGTGCAGGTTGAGTGTGGGCCCTGTCGAAAGTAAACCTTTGATTTGGTGCCCTTAAATATTATCCATCAGATCTGAGGGTTGTGAAATATAAACCATTGATTTATTAGATAATATTAGGAGGGATTCATCGTATTGGAGTAGCCAGACCTTTGGGCCACCAAAACTTCCAAGACACTCTCCTTTATGTTTCCTTCCTCGATTTCCCGGTGCCTAGTTGGGTAAGGTTTCGAGAAAGGTTCCATTCTATTTTTCTTGTGAGTGTTTGAGTGGAAGGAAGTTTAGAGCACATTCCTATGATGTCAGAGTGATGAAAGTTGGACCAGGTGCCGTCTAGTTTAGCTAATAGGAAGTGGAAAGGTGTCAACACCTGAGTGGGTGAGCTGACGAATGGGCCCGTGGAATTTATGTGCCCTTGATTACAATGTTATATCCCAACCATTAGATATGGGGGGGAAAGAGAGATTGGATATTGATGTCTTAGAAAATATTAGGAAAGAGGTACCACCTCGAAGAACCAAACCCCTAGATGAGTAGAGATATGTTTGCAAGGGCCTTGGCGAAGCTGACGGTCCCGATGACTGGTGGGGTCAGGTGCCTAATGCGGTAAGGTTCCTGGTGGGGTCAAGTGCCCGGTGAGGTGAAACCCTCGATTGGGGTATGGTTTCAAGGACCAGAACACTAGATAACTAGAAACTAGGGGGAGATTTGGTTGCGTCAGTGCGGGGATCCACTAGATCTTGGTGCCCATATGGGTATGGAAACACCTCCCACCGATTTTGTAAACACACTCGTCATGTATTGGTCGGGATGTGCCATGTTGGAGGGTTGATGTGTCTTGACATGTCAATCCATGTCATATGGCATGAGTGATGTGGATCCATGTGGGTGCCACATAGAGGTGGTGGAAGAACGCATGCAAACTTTAAAAGGCCATAACTTTTGATTGTGAACTCGGTTTTGAGCATGGTTGCAATTGTTAGAAAGATCTTGAAGAGAAAAAATGGACTATGAGATCAAAATTGGATTTATAAGGGTGATTAAGAAAGGTGGTGTAGGAAATGAAAAGAAAAAATTGGTACATCCCACCATCCTAAGAGAGTTTAGGGGGTTGGGTGTGTTACATAGTGGTATTAGAACATAATTCAAACTCTAGGTCTGGATGGGCCAAAGTTAGGCTGCATGAATAGGTTTGTATAAGATTGGATCGAAAATAATTGAGCCTACAATATTTAAGGAACAACATAGAAGCAAAGGATCCATGACAATGAATGAGGGCATTAAGTTTGTGTGGCCAAATAACTTGGAATTGAACATTGGTGATAGCCCTTAGCTGTTGTATGGATTTTGGAGAATGAATGAACTTATTTAATAATTTTTAATGCTATATATCAACATGAGTGGACTGAGCCTTTTGACATTATTATTGTTTTTTATATAATGGCTAAGACCCTTATGGATAATTCCTTGTGACTAAGTAATTGATTAAAAGATGCAATGGTTAATCCATTTGGCATTGTCGTGGAAGAAATCTATTGTTATCTATATGCTTATGGGTAAGTGGATGAATTTTTGGTCAGAAGGGAATATACGGGCCCTAGATATATGAAAGACGACAACACAATTATGGTTATGTCTGTGAGACCCATCATATGATTGACTATAAGATCTCATTAGAAGGTTGGTATTGAGATCAAATAAATGTGTATGAATGATATTAAAAAGTGCAAGTGTTGTACATGCATGATAGATACATACATACATATGTACATACATACATACATACATGCATACATATATATACATACATACGTACGTACATACCTACATACGTACATATATATGATTAAAGGCATGATTGATTGAATAATTGAATTGTGAAGCAAGAATAGTGCTTGTTGTGTTTTGGGAAGCACTGTTGATTAAATAAGTTGATCCTGACTGGAAGGGTCTGATTGTTTTGTTGAATACTAGCTAAGAGGGGGAGTTGTGTACCATTCCTCAGAAAGAGCTAGTGTGAAATTTTGAAAAAGAAAATGTGTAAGGTACTAGGTCTATTATATTAACAGAGAAGAGAAAAAATGCAGAAAATAACACGGAGATAGCAACAAAATACAAAAATTCCGCAGAGATAACAACAAAACAACAAATTATATGGAACCATAACACCATAATTATACCTTTATTGATAGGAAACATGGTTCACTTGGCTCTTCGAGGGGGAAACCTCCAGCATAGCATAGATCTATTACAATAATTCTTTAAGACAAAACTTATCATACCCTCTACTTTTATTTATACTAAATATATCTATCCAAAAGAAAAATCTAGAGGAAGATCCTTCTAGAAGTGAAAGATTCTATTAGGTCTTCTTACATTTGACTTATTCCTCCTTATTCCTAGGCCTTATTAATATTTACCTTTATTACATGGAAATATGTTATTCTACCCACTTGAGGGGTTAGGTAGGTTAGGTCCCTAACATGCCATCCCCCTTAAAATCAACCATGTCCTCAAGGCTTGAGATGAGGAAATTACTACAGAATGTTAGCTCGATCCCAGGTAGCATCTGCTGGAGTTGTATATTTCCACTGGACTAACACTTCCTTGATGGTGAGCTGACGAAGACGATGCTCACACTGGTCCAAAAATGCTTGGGGTTGCAACCAGATGGATCCTTCTTCATCCAACTCGGGAAGGCTGGTTTGAGTTTGGCACTTAATTATAATCACCTTCTTTAATCACGAGACATGAAAAACATGATGGAGCTTAGAAGAACTAGGAAAATCTAACTAATAGGCCACTTGTACCACAAGTTTGAGAACTGTATAAGGACCATAAAATTTGGGTGTCAGTTTCTGACAAATTTCGGCCTTGAGTGAAGTTTGTTTATAAGGTTTCATTCGAAGAAATAACTGGTCTTGTTCAACAAATTGACATTCTAAGTGACCTTGATTGATTTGTTGCTTCATGCGATTCAGAGCCATGACCGAATTCTCTTTGAGGGTATGAAGAATATCTTCTCAAATTGTAAGCGTTTGGTCAACCGCTTGAATCTTCAAGACACCTGACATGTAGGAGAGAATGGAAGGTGGATTTTATCCATATACTTCTTCAAAAGGAGTCACGTGAGTAGTTGTATGGTAATAAGTGTTGTACCACCATTCAACTAATGGTAACCATTGAGCCCATTGATTTTTCCTTTTAGAGGAAAAACACCTCAAATAAGTCTCCAAACACTTGTTGATAACTTCAGTTTGACCATCAGTCTGGGGTGATAGGTGGTGATGAGATGCAATTGGGTGCCCTATAGCTTGAACAGTTCTTGCCAAAAATTGTTGGTGAAAGTGGGATCTCGATCAGAAATAATAGAATGAGGCATGCCATGAATATTGAAGACATGATCCATGAAAAGTTGAGCCACAATGGATGCAGTAAATGGATGTTGAAGAGCACATAAATGAGCATACTTGGAAAGACAATCAACTACCACCATGATGACTGAATTATTTCCTGATTTAGGTAATATCACAATAAAATCCATAGAGATGTCCCTCCAAATAGTGGGTGAAATCATAAGAGGTTGGATTGTGCCAAGGGATTTTATTGTTTCACCCTTGTTATGTTGACAAACATCACATTTTCCACAAAAGTGAAAATGTCTTTTTTCATACCATCCTAGAAAAAAGAACATTTGACCCTATCTTAGGTTTTGGTAAACCCTGAGTGCCTAGATGTGGGTGTAGCATGAAGCTTAGAAAGCACCATGGATTTAAGTTGTGACTATTTAATTAAATACAACAAACTTTGGAGCGAAGCTCATCATTGTGCCAAGAGTACCCTAGGGAAACTGGAGAATTGTCTTGCAATTGCTGGATCAAATGCAAAATTTTAGGATCTTGTAGCCATTCCTAGAGAACTACTTGGAGCCAATCTGGTACAATGAAGGATAGGGAGAAAAGGGACCCTTCATCTTCATATTTTGGAGAAAGAGCATCAATAACCACATTTTCTTTTCCTTTCTTGTAAATGATGTCATAATCATATCCAAAGAGATTAGTTACCCATTTTTATTGCTCTGGAGAGGAAGGTCGTTGCTCCAAAAAATACTTGAGGCTTTGATGATTTGTCTTAATTTCGAAGTGTTTCCCCAAGATATAAGGGCGCCAGAGATCCACTGCATTCATAATAGCCAAAAATTCCTTTTCATAGATTGATTGTCCCAAATGGCGTTCTGACAATTTTTTATTGGTAAAGGCCAAAGGTCTGCCCTCTTGCATAAGGACCGCTCCAACTCCTCTTCTAAAGGTGTCGCATTCTAGGACAAAGATCTTTTTGAAATTCGTAAGGGCCAAGACTAGAGTAGTGCACATAACCACCTTCAATTCTTGAAAGGCCTAATCAACTGCAGGAGTTCAAGTGAAATAATTATTTTTAAGGATAACAGTGAGAGGTGCCACAATATTTCCATAATTCTAAACAAAATTGTGATAATATCCTGTTAAACCCATAAAACCACACAAGCTTTTGATAGTCTTGGGGTGAGGACAATCCTGCATTGCTTCAATCTTCTTAGGATCCACCCAGACACCATCCTTGCCAACAATATGACCCAAGTACTCGAATTTCGAGGTGCCAAAGGAACATTTAGAGTGTTTGAGGAAACATTGATACTAAGAGAATAGATGGAGAACTTGATCCACATGGGCAAGAAGGGATTGCCAAGTTTTACTATAGATGAGAATATCATCAAATAAAATTAAGAAAAAATGGTGGAGAAAAGGAAAAAAGACATGATTCATGAGGCTTTGGAAGGTGGAGGGGGCATTACACAGGCCAAAGGGCATGACCAAGAACTCATAATGGCCCTCTTGAGTTTGAAAGGCAGTCTTGGGGATTTCAATGATTTGCATATGTATCTGGTGGTATCTAGAATGTAGATAAAGTTTGGTAAAGTACTGAGCACCACTCAACTCATCCAAGAGATCATCAATGACAAGAATGGGGAACTTTTCCTTGATGGTGAGTTTATCGAGGGCACAAAAGTCATGACACATGTGACAAGTAACTTATTTATTAAGTACCATGACCACATGAGAAGATTAAGGGCTGGTACTGGGACATATAACACCTGCTTGGATAAATTCCTACACTATTTTATCAATTTCATGTAAATTCTAACCTTGTACATTATCTACTGCAAATCGATATTCAGAATAGAACAAAAAAGATACAATGGAAAATACAAACATTACACAGAGATTTTTCACCTGGAAACCAAAACCGGGAAAACCAACATATATTATATTCATACAATGTTTTACATTGTTTACAATACAATATACATATAGGAGCCAACGACATCCAAAACCTTAACCCAATGACCTGGATTAGTCCAAAACCCTAATTCCTTAACCGAAAATGGAAAACCATCGGAAAAAAACCATGTGTCGAAAAACCACCTAATATCATGTGGTCCCGGAAATATGTCGTCTCGAAAATATGTCGGCCTGAAAAAAATTTTCGGGGGCGCTGCCCCCGAACCTCCGCACGGGGGGCTTCGCCCCCCTGCATCCCCCGAGGGGGGGCCTAGTGGCCCCCCCTCTAACCCCCCTACACGCCCGACGCAGGTGCTCAGACACTACTACTCGTGCAAAGAATATAACACATACCCAACATTTCATTCATTTGGGCAAAGGGATGATGATAAGGGCGAACATTGGGAGGAAGACTGTGAGGAACAAAGGGTATGGAATGATCATGAACACCACGAGAAGGAGGAAGTCCCCAAGGAGTGGAAAAAACAACTTGGTGTTTGGAGAGAATAGCTTGGAGGTCAGGATGCACAAAGGGTGTCTCAATCGCTTGAAAATAATGGAGTTGAGTAATAATACTAGAGTGGCATTTCTTGAGGATATTTTCCATGCAATGGGAACTGATGATCTTAGGAGAACCAATTGTGAGACCTTGGAAGTGATACCTTTGTCCCTCCTGTTGGAATTGTGTAGTTAATTCCTTAAAATCCATAAGAATGGGACCCAAAGTGCGTAACCATTCAACACCTAACACAATGTCACAACCGCCCATTTTAATGGAAAACATATGAGATTTCAGGTGGTAATGTCCAATTTGAAGACTTGCATTTTTACAATGCCCACCACATTTCATGGACCCACCATTGGATATCATGATTTGAAAATTATTGACATCACAAATATAGCAATTGGTTTCCTGGGCAATGTGACGATGAATAAAATTGTGGGTGCTACCATTGTCAACAAGGATGATGACCTTCCTATGCTTAATATGGCCAATGAAATGAAATTGAGGTTTTGTGGAGAAGAGAAGCCAGTGAGGGCATGCAAGGAAATGAGTGGTTCAACTTAAGGTGGGTCAGTGGGCTCTCGGGTAGCATCGGGAAGGGAGGGCTCTTCAAAAAGTGGAATTGTCACATATTCTTTAGGAACATCTTCAGAAATGGCCATAAACAATTTTTTTTCCTTACACTTGTGCCCCGGAAAATATTTTTTATCACAATTATATCAAAGACCCTTCAGTTGGCGTTCAACCATTTTAGCCCTAGTTAATTTTTGGACTTTGAGGGGAGTGATAGGGGGTTAGGATTAGTGGGTCGATGGTAAGGAACAAACAAGGGTTTTTTGTTCTAGGAAAAAACAACTTGTTGGGTCTCTTTAGCACGTTTAGTAGCTCCCAACCAAGTTCGAGGGTGGGCTGTGAGAAACTGGGATCAAATTTCATCCTTTAGGCCACTGATAAAGCATTCATGGAATAAATCATTTGACATTCCCTCGGTTCGAAAGGAAAAATGATCAAAAGTAGTTATAAAGTATTCCATTGTGCTTGAATGTTTTAACTTGGTCAAATGATTGAGATAGTGGGTATCAATGTCAAAGAGGTCATAGAGCTTTGCAACAAACTGGGTCCAGAAAATATACCCCTGGCGTGAATTTTTACGCCATTGCCACCATTTCAATTGTTTAGGATCTAAATAGAGGACAACATAGCGAAGTTTGGCCAAATCATCAGTAATACAATGTAGAGAAAAATAATGCTCCATTTGAGTGACCCAACTCATAGGATTAGAGCCATCGAATTTATTGACCTCGAAGGATAACCATTTTGATTTCCATATATGGTCAATGTGCATGGATTTACTATATTGAAATTGAAATTTTAGGCTAACCTTGACGTGTTAGTGTGTTGTTGCATTCAGGGAAGGAGAACTCTTTGAATGAGGAAAAGTCAAGACAGACTTGACTGAGACTACTCAAGAAATAGATCAGGTAGGCCCAAGAATAGGGAAGCATGAAGAAATAATGTGGATAAAGGGGGACACCCTTATCACTCTAAACATTGAATTGTGTAGTAGAGTTGTATGCTTTAAAAGAGGACTTGTTGATCCAAATTTTAGGGGGTATATGGTATAAATTCGGATGCAAAAGTCATAAATCTATAAAGATAATAGATTGACCATGTAGATTCCCACCTCCTAATTAATTAACTGGGCTAACAGGTTTCCCATATGGGTCAACGAGAGTCTTTCCTCTCCATTATTGTATTGGGTTTTATTTTCCACTACTTAGTTAGTTGGGTAGTTAGATCTATTATAATAATAATAAAGAATCATTTAATGAGATCTTTACATTATTGTATTGGGTTTTATTTTCCACTACTTAGTTAGTTGGGTAGTTAGATCTATTATACTAATAATAGAGACTCATTTAATGATATCTTTTTGACTTTGTCCAATGGACCATTTTGTATTGCTATATAAAGGCCTAGCAAGCCTTCTCATAATATCAAGTTACTCATTTTGGCTTCTCTCATATTTTCTATTGTTCATTGTTAGCTAAATTAGCTCTGAGTGATTTACTAGTAATTAGTTTAGATGTGAGGCTCCTCTTTGAGCCTCACCTCCCAATTACTTCATTTACATGTTTTTTTCCATGCTTCTTTTCATGCAATATTGGCATGTCTAAGATCCTTATCTCTCGACATTCAATCAATTTAGATATCATCCCTCGAGATCTGGATAAGAGGTATTAGAGAAGGTACGCTCTCCATCAGAACAAGGTTTTGAAGCATGCTACATGTTCAAAAATTTGCAACAATCACCAACCTCCTTTTGGTACTATCGTAATCCATTTGTCGGGCCATACAATGTAAGCATCACAGTTGGTCCACATGCACTACAGGGTTTTTTTTTACCCTTAGATCTTTGTTCACCAGTACAAAGAGAACCATACGTGGATTCACTACATCCATACATGGATTCACTACATATATACATGGATCCACTACATACATTGGTCTGCAAAATTTTCAACAAATTTGCAGGGTGTCCATGTTGTGAACAAAGGTTCCACAACCTCTACAACAACCTATGCTACTCTACAAACCCTTGACATCCTTTGTGGCCCTCTACACTCAACCAACTTCAAAGAGGTACTGCGACCTATACACATTATTTCAAAGGCTCTACCATAGCTCATTGGAAATATTTATTCAATATTTCAAATGGGTATTTTGTGGAATCTCATTTGGATTCTTAGTTTGAGAGACGTCATCGATTGAATCTCAACATGTATTTGAACCAAGGAGGGCGTGTGTACCACCATATTCAATGGTATTTTTATTCATGCTTAGGAAACTATAGAAGGATTTCCACACATTTTTGGAAATATCTCTTCAATATCTAAAATGGGTATTTCACAGAATCTCATTTGTCTTCCTGGTTTGAAATATATCATTGATTGAATCTTGGCATGTATTTGACCCAAGGAGGCTGCACGTACCACCATATTCAATGGTATTTTTCTACCTACTTCATTTCTTGTTTTGTGAAATATCACTGATTGAAGATATGCATGTCTTTCTTCCAAGACGGCTACACGTCACTGGAACTTCAAAAAACTTTTTCTCACTCCATGGGACACCTTAGAAAAAGTTCCATATACCAATGCAAATATCTCTTTAGTAGATCAAATGGGTCTTCGATATAATTAGATTTCATCACGTGTAGCAGAAATTATGAATAAATTTGTAGAAGGAGATTCAAAGCCTCCAAAGTCATGATTTGTCCATTTTTTATTAATGTAAACGGTTACGGGTCAACCACACAAAACCATTCCCTTCATTGGGACTTAGAACATTGTACTCATGGGTCTCTTTGTAGCATGGGTGAAATGATGGGGACCATCATTTTCTAAGGGGGGAGGAATGATATGAATTTTAGGGGGTATATGGTCTAAATTCAGATGCAAAAGTCATAAAGCTATAAAGATAATAGATTGAACATGTAGATGAGCACCTCCTCATTAATTAATTGGGCTTACAGGTTTCCCATATGGGACAAAAAGAGTCTCACCTCTCCATTATTGTATTGGGTTTTATTTTCCACTAATTTGGTTGGGTAGTTAGATCTATTATTATAATAATAGAGATCATTTAATGAGCTCTTTACATTATTGTATTGGGTTTTATTTTCCACTACTTAGTTAGTTGGGTAGTTAGATCTATTATACTAATAATAGAGACTCATTTAATGAGATATTTTTGACTTTGTCCAATGGACCATTTTGTGATTCTATATAAATGCCTAGCAAGCCTTCTCATAATATCAAGTTACTCATTTTGGTTTCTCTCATATTTTCTATTGTTCATTGTGAGATTAATTATCTCTGAGTGATTTACTAGTAATCAATTTTAGAGGTGAGGCTCCTCTTTGAGCCTCACCTACTAAGTAATTCATTTACATGTTTTTTTCCACTCTTATTTTCACACAATATTGGCATGTCTAAGCTCCTCCTCTCTCAACATTCAAGGCATTCAGATATCAGTGGCCGATTTCTGGATCACTTGTGAAAGCAAATGAATTAGTGAATATATTTGAATTAGTAACTTGGTTAAATCCATAGTATGCAAATGATAGAAAGGTTATGGAAATAGCTGAGCTACGTTGAGAATTCCAAAATTGAGAAAGAGGAAATTGAAAGCAAAAATCCCTTGACTCCTATAATGCTATTTATTGTATTTCTCTAGAATGAGAAAATGGATGGGATGTTGTATGTAAATATTTTATGCATACAAATGTTGATGTATTTTTAACAACAAAATAAATTAAATATGTTTATGTTTGCACCTAATGAACACATTGGGGAATAATGTGGTAGAGCACAATTACATATGCTAGGGCATATACGAAAAATGTCTGTTGATTTTTAAAAGTGCCATGACACTTATATTTTGATTTAACATAAAAAATGATATAATTGTGAATGTGATGATTCCTTCTATGTCTAGGAAAAATATTGGAGTTGTTGGGGAAGACAACTTCCAATGGTTGACAATATCAATCAGAGGTAAAAACAAGAATCATGTTGTTGAAGGATTGATGAAGGGACCCTATGAGTTCCCATGAAGCATCAAACTGATGAGGTAACATTATAAGAACTATTGGTGATGCAAACGCACCCTCTGCCTCGACAAAGGCCTCTGCGCTGACCTCCTGGTCTTAAGGATCGTTCTAATTCAACATTTGAGCTGAAGTGGCTCTTTGATCCCTCCTCAGAATCTCTGATAAAATCAACCCACAGGGTTTTTCTGCTTCTCACAGCCTCTAGGCCTAATCACTTCTCTGTTCACAACAGAAAAGTAGAATTCAGACTTCGGGGTTTTCCAATCCCTGATGTTGTAAACCTTTGCCTTCCTGATTTCTCGATCTCCAATATCCCAAGATGCTTCGACCTCAGTTAGTCCCCTGGGCTAGACTCCTGGTCCACACGACCTCCACTTATGTGAGCGCAGTCCTATCTCCTTTCGGGGTTTTGGGCTTTCAAATGGCGAAATGCATGGACAATTTGTCCTCAGAATCCCCGATATCCCAATATGACGTCAGCTGGCCCTACAACGAAGCTTTCCACCTTATCAGGATTTCAGACTTCACAATTCCGAAATGCGCGAATGCTTTGTCCTCAGGATTCTTGATTTTCCGAATCCTATAATGCCGAAAGATGGATTTCTTTTCGGAAAATTTCCCGAATGCTTAGATCTCTGCCACGCGTCCTCTTATGATGGATGGTCCTAATCGCTTCTCACAATTTTTTCCATGAAGTGTCTCGACCTTTCGATGTATGAACCCCCGATTTCTCGAATATTGATATCCTGATGCGCCAATGCCTTTGTAATATCCCCCACCTCTTAGAGAGGGGATGAGAAGACTCAGTGGCCTGGGCACCCCCACTAGGTCATAGTTTCACACTGAAGGGGGGAAAGTCAAGAAGTTAAAAGTTATATTTTTAAGTTGACTTAAGAAAGGAAAAGGATAAAGGAGTAAAAGATAACTCAACAGAAGAATAGAAGATTAACCCTGGGAGTTAACCTAACTCAACAGAGAAT
>ML777171.1:893238-924487 GCA_009831015.1 Picea engelmannii | reverse complement strand
TGTAAGGTCTCAACATGAGTGGATGAGAAGGGAAAGGTGCATTACACACCAGAGATCAAAAGAATCCTTGACAAGCACCAGAAAGTGTTTGGGCTGATTCCTCTAGGTGTGCCACCAGACAAGGGGTTTGAGCACATCATTTAGCTAGAAGCAGGGGCTAAGCCTGTTATGACCACACCCTATAGGCATCCCAAGAAGTATAAAGATGAGATAGAGAAGGCCATCAAGGATCTTCTAGACATGGGACACATTAGACCAAGTTCAAGCCCATTTGCTTCGTCAGTAGTCTTGGTGAAGAAGAAGGGTGGAACGATGAGAATGTGCATTGACTTTTGGGCTTTGAATAAAAAGATGATAAAAAACCGGTACCCCATACCCAAGATTGATGAGTTGCTGGATGAGCTGCATGAAGCTATATATTTCAAAAAAAATGATCTTTGCTCGGGCTACCATCAAATCAAGATGAGGAAGGAGGACATCTCAAAAACAACCTTTAGGTGTCACTATGGCCATTACGAGTTTTTGGTGATGCCCTTTGGGTTAACTAATGTCCCAGCCACATTTCAGTCTTGCATGAACCATGTGTTCAACAAACAACTGAGGAAACACTTGTTGGTATTCTTTGATGACTTTCTCATTTACAACAAGACCTGGGAGGAACACCTTCGACATGTGGTCCAAATCCTTTCAATCATGGAAGAAAAATCACTATACACCGAGGAATCCAAGTGTGAGTTTGGAATGACATAAGTGATTTACCTTGGACACAACATAGGGGAAAAAGGGGTATAGGTACACCAGGAGAAAATAACAACCATTAGGGAATATCCTACTCCGAAAACACTCACAAAACTGAGGGGATTCCTGGGCCTATGCACATACTGTAGGAATTTTTTCAAAGGGTTTTCTCAACTGTGTGCACCCGTGACTGACCTGACCAAAAAGGGGTCCTTCAAATGGAATGACGCAGCCCAAGTTATGATGGAGAAAATGAAAGAGGTCATGAGCACCTACCCAGTTCTAGCTCTTCTTGATTTCGGCATACCCTTCACTTTGGAGTGTGATGCCTCGGGGGAAGGTATAGGGGCCATGTTGATGTAGAACATGCACCCCCTTGCCTATGAAAGCAGGAAACTTAGGGGTCCTAAACTACTTTACAACACTTATGACAAAGAAATGCTGGCTATCATGCATGCACTAGCCAAATTCAGGCAATATTTGGTAGGTGCAAGGTTTGTGGTCAAATTAGACCATAATAGTCTTAAATATCTATTGGAGTTGAAGGATTTGAATGAAAGATAGCCAAAATGGGTAAGAAAAATACAAGCCTACGACTTTGACATTGAATTCGTCAAAGGAAAGAACAACGCAGTGGCCGATGCATTATCCAGAAGGCCATCCATTTTTGCCATGTCCGATATGTCAGTCGATTGGAAGGAACACTTGATAGTGGAATATGAAAAGGATCAGTTCGCTTGTCAATTGTTGGATGGGAAAATACATGATGACAACTTCAGGGTCATAAATGACCTCATCTATTACAAAGGTCAGATCTTTTTAGTTCGTGGACCAGCTCTCAAAGCTAAGATCCTACATGCATGTCATAACTCACCAGTAGCGGGGCATCAGTAAGACATACAGGTAGGTGAGAGAAAGGTTTGCCTGGAAAGACCTCAAGGAATATGTGATGAAGCATATCAAAGAATGCACTACATGCCAAAAAAACAAGGATGAACACACACACCCTGCATGACTGTTGCAGCCCCTACCTATTTCAGAGCACAAGTGGGAAAGTATATCCATGGATTTCATCACCGGGTTGCCCAGAGCACAGGGGAAAGATTGCATTTTTGTGGTGGTAGACAGGTTGACGAAGTTTGCACACTTTTTTCCCATAGCCACAGACTTCAGTGCAACACAGGTGGTCGAATTATTTTTCAGAGAGGTGTTCAGACTACACGGCCTACCCAAAACCATCATCAATGACAGGGACAATAGAGTCATGAGTACGTTTTGGCAGGAGTTGTTCAGATTAGTGGGTACTGAATTGAATCCTAGTACTAGCTATGACCGTCATATGGATGGTCATACTGAGATAGTCAAAAAATGGGTGGAATGTTACCTCAGAAACTACGTAGTAGGACAATAGAAAGCATGGGTCAGATGGTTACATTTGGGAGAATATTTCTACAACACCACCCAACATATGTCCATTGGCATGCCACCCTTCAGAGCTTTATATAGCTATGATCCTTTATCATTTGTGGAGATTACATTTGGTGTCAGTAGGGCTCTGATGGTATAGGATTGGATACAATAGAGCCAAGACATTCTCAGGGAATTGAAGGATCATTTACAGAGGGCGCAAAACCAGCAAAAGGTCCAAGTAGACAAGCACATAGTTGATCGTACCTTTGAGTTTGGTGATTTAGTCTAGTTGAGGTTGCAACCATACATGCATGCCTCCATTAAAAGAAGCGGAGTGGAGAAACTGCAACCACATTTCTTTGGACCTTACAGGTCAGCAGGAGGATAGGGGTAGTAGCTTATGAGCTGGAGCTTCCACAGGGTAGAAAAATTCACAACGTCTTCCATGTCTCATGCCTTAAGAAAGCTCTCGGTCAACATGTCAGGCCTATTGAGGTATTACCTCCCATGGATGAGGAGGGACAACTTGTTTTTATTCCATAGGAGGTGTTAGAAGTCCGAGAGAAGAGGCTCCGAAACTGAAGCATCAAGGAGTATCTGATCATATGGAAGCATTTACCCATTGAGGATGCCACTTGGGAGCAGAAGCACGTGGTTAGAGAAGCAGGTTTGGAATTACTTGAGGATAAGCAATTTCAAGAAGAGGAGACTGTAATATCCCCCACCTCTTAGAGAGGTGATGAGGAGACTCAGTGGCCTAGGCATCCCCACTAGGTCATAGTCTCACACTGAAGGGGGGAAAGTCAAGAAGTTAAAAGTTATATTTTTAAGTTGACTTAAGAAAGGAAAAGGATAAAGGAGTAAAATATAACTCAACAGAAGAATAGAAGATTGACCCTGAGAGTTAACCTAACTCAACAGAGAATTAGAAGGAAAAGTATAAGTAAGAGGCTGGGGTGCACTTATTACTCATTCTGGTTTTGGATTAGCATTTGCTATTGCTCTTGAGCATTCAGTTTGGGGGTTTTTCTGTACAAACCCTTGTGAGAAACTCAATGGTGAAATATCCACTCACCTTGTTCCGCAGCTTGGTCTCGGGGATGAAATACTCCTCCACACCATTCTAGTCTCAACCCATCTCCATCTAGCACTTCAAAAGGCAGCAAGTCGTACTGTTCTTGTGTTTCGAGCAAGGGCGCACCATCATCTGGAGGGAGGTTCGATCTAGCTTATCTTTAGGGCCTGGGACCTTATCTTGAGGGCCTGGGACCATTTTGACAGTTGGGTTTTGTTTGCAGGGGAAGGACCATCAGTTTGAGGGATTTTCTAGAGGGTTATCATCATTCTACATTTGTTTGCAGATCGAGACGTCTTGGAGCCATAGGGGATGTCTCGTAATTCAGTAAAACTCAGATCTAGGGAGATCTTCTTGAGATCTGAGTCTGAAACTTCTCCCATGGGATTCTCATAGCCAAATCTATATTCTTGGAGAGTTTCAGAGAATTTGGAGGCCTCCTTCATCAAGGCTGAACCAACTAGCATTTTAGTCATCCAGTGGGGCACCCCATTCAGTGGGAAATTCAGATCTATGGGGTTTGAGAGTGGATTTGGGAATTTGGACATCTGGGTTGTCCTTACAGTTGCCCGATCTATCATTTGGCATATTTCTCGGGATGATTGGAAACTTTTGGTAGCAGGGAAGAATTATTGAGGGCTTCAACATTCTAGTAGGATGTGTCACTTTCCAGCTTGGCAGTTGAGCATTAGGATGGCTCAGATCTACTTGATTCAGTCTTCATTGTATATCCAACCTTTAGAGGATTATTTTGTATTGTCAAGAGCATTTTGTAGCAGCTCATATCTATTGCTTGTATGGCCATCTGAGGTTTATGCCAGATCGACCATCTATTGTATTGATCTTACATTGCTCATAATAAAAAGGTCAGATCTTTGCTTGTGCTTCTACATCTTGAATATATTATGATCTCCATGTGTTGATGAATCTTGTATGCACTTAATAACTCAATAAATTAGTAGTAGTTAGTGATTCCAAGAAAGAATTTGGCTTGGAATCATTACAGCCTTTTGGGAATTTTCTCCTCTCCTTATGAGGGTTTAAACCTCGTGCAATTTATGGCCGATCCAACGGCTGACGGGTATTCAATAGTTCTTGATGAAGTGTCTCCACCATCTGTTCCACCGATATTTCTGTGCGCACTCCAGAGATTAAACTCCACACATCTTTGCCCTATCCTACAGTTGACGGGTGTCTGAGAGAGATCCGACAAGTCACAATCTCCTCTTCTGTGCGTTCCTCCTACTGCACTGCCTCCTGGACATGAAAATCTTTCAACGGTCTAGATCTCTCCGGCTAGATCCAATGGCAACTGTTTCTCTTCCCGAGCTTCTACGTTTTCTTCTAAAACTTGGAAGAATTCCAAGTATCAAAAGCCTCAAGGTTTTCCTTCTGTCTTCTCTGTGAACTCTTTGACTTTGAGCTTCGCCACGTGCACAAAAACACTGCCCCTCCTGAGCTTGGGTACTTTGAACTTGTCAAAGAGTTATTTGGGCCTCTGTGACCTTTGTAGATATAACAGGTGCATTAAAGCACTATCCCTTCTGAGCTTCTCTCTTTCTGAAACCTTAAGAGGTTTCCATGACTCATGCACTCCTTGTAGAGTCTCTTCATGCATGGAAGTGCTATCCATCCTGAGATTTATCCTCGCCCATACTTCTAAGGAAACTATTCCTTCTCCTTTCTCCTCCTACTGGAGAATGTGATGCCCTCCTGGCTATTCTTCTGCTCAAGTAACCTCTTTCTGAGTATGCAGGGTGTTTAGCAACCATGTGCAGATCCCTCAGTGGATTCTTCTTCAAATTCAGAACTCAAAGAGTTCTTTTGTCCTGTGCCTATCTATACACCTACTCAATGCCCACCTGGCAGAGTATCCTCTTACAAAACATCCAACAGTTCTGTCCTCTCCTRTGCACCTTATGCACCTGCTCAATGCCCTCTTGGCAGAGCTCTCAAAATCCTTAGTGATTCTGGTTCTTTTGTTGAACTCACAGTAGAGTTCTTCCTCTGTGCACTCCTTGCACTGGCTCAATTCCCACCTGGTAGAGCTTTATAGAAATCCTCAGAGATTCTATCTGCAACTGTGTTCTCCCTACACAGCCTTACCTCCCGAGGTATTCAACAACCTTGAGGTCCTCCTCCTGAGTTGTTGACTTTAGTTCTTGTGCTGTAGCACATATTTGTCTGAACCCGCAGTATTCAGAAGTGCTTCAATGCACTGGTATTCAGAGACCGCAGTGCTCTGTCACACCCTCCTGGCATGAAACCTCAAAGACCTTCACCTGAAATCAAACCAACTCTTGCAAATGCAAACCTACAATATACATCTACATCATACATTCATATCATATGAAGAACACTCACAGACATTCATTTAACACATAGTTATGCAGAAAAACTACTATTTGTATTAAAAATGGAAAACGCCTGTATTTACAAGGTGTTCTTGAGCACGACCTGTAACAAGGTCTCATCTCCTTCTCTTTTTCTCTCTACTCATAGACCCTCTTCTCATTCCACTAACTCTTCTCTGTTAGCTATCTCTCAAAATGAGATACTAAAATCTCTTTTACCTGAGGGGATATTTGAGCTCTTCCCTCCAATCTACCTACCTTATTCAATTACATTGAATAACTGTCTAGTCCACAAATCGGATCTAGATCTCAGCGTTACAATAATTAAGGCCTACCTACTCCAATTCTTGCATAAAGTCATGACTCCATGGCTCAACAACCTACACCATTAATTACATTCAAATTTAAAATTGAAGATGAGGCTGCGCCTCTCTTCAGCCTTGAATGCATGCACCGACGTGGCTCGCTGGCTGACATGGAGAGATGCTCCTGCATCATACTCCTCAGCTGCAAAATTCATGAGCTCCTGCTCACGATCTTCCCCTCTAAGCTGTTGAAATCCTCTTGGATCCCAAATCATCCTCTGGAGCTGTTCATCTGTTCCATCTCCCTGCTGCTGCTGCTGCTGTCTTTCTGCCCAACTTCTCCTTGCTGGAATTCTCTGCTGACTCTACCATCATCCTTCTGATGTCTTCTATCACCTCATCCAGATGTTGAATTGGCTGGCCCTGTTCATGCAGTCTCCCCAACTGCAAAAAGTTTCTGCAAATGGGTAGATCACTGTGATCTCCCATGCCTTCTTCTTCATCTGCTTCCAACCTTACCTGTTGGATGTGCACGCTCTGCACCTTCACCCTTCTCTCCAGGGCTTCAATCTATTCATACAGATCAACAAATCTAATGCTATCTTATTCTTCCTCTTCTTCTTCTACAAACTCCCAGGTTGCAGTCCTTTCAGTTTCCTGGCTGAAAATATTGAGCCATTCCTCAGAATTCTCATCATCCTCTTCTTCGTCTACTTGGGTAGCTTCCAAAGTCTGCTCCAATTCTTCTTTGACAGTCTCAACTAGTTCTCCTTCTTCTGATGTTTCTGCATCTACAACACATATTTCTACCTCCTCCTGGGAAAATGGTAGGAATATTTCAATTTCCCCAATCATTAGAAGATTTCTCCGATCTTCCTCCCCTGTCAGCTGCATATGATGATCTAAATCCATTTCTGAGCTCATCTGCTCTGTCAGCTCCTTAGGCTAATTCCAACTCACCTCTGTGTTTATGAGACCCTCAAATAGTCTCATCTACTCATCCCTGCCCACCTGGCAATATGGGATCTGTTCGCTACTTCCCTGACAGGCTATGAGATCAACTGATCCCATCTTCATCAACAATCCTTGCTGAATTGAACTCACCTCTTAGTCCATGATACTTTCAGATAGTCTCGAATGCTTATCTCTGCCCACCTAGCAATTTGAAATGCTTCCACTGCCCTCCTAGCAGTCTTCGAGATCCCACAACAACCTCATTTCATTGCCTAGCTGGCAATGTGAAATTACTTGTGTTATAGGATAAGTCCGTAGGTGTGGACACTAACCGACCTCCCTAGATCCACCTGGTATCTAGAACAAAACATGATATAATAATACACTTTCCCTAGATCTAGCCTATTGAATGAACTAAGAGATAAGGGATATGGGCATACCTTATGAACGCTTTCCTTATATCTCTGTTGTTCCAAGCTCTGCTTCAATGCTCTCATCTCATCCAGATCACAACAAAACGAACCAATCGAAGTAAAGACAAGTTAAGATATTCAATGACTAGTCTATACATATGATCAAGGAATTATGTAATAAAGTGACATCATCTTTATGGGAAAGGGACATATTACTGTATTGTATTAATTGAAAGAGAAACTTACAACCTGGGCCTTGATGTCATAGGTCTCCTTTAGACGACTTCTAGCTCTGACACACACACTTGCTCATGTATGAAGAAAATCTACCACATGTGATGACCTTGCTGTTGTCTCTTGCTGCTGTAGCATCAGTCCTCCACACAGTCTTGCACTAATTCTCTAATCAATCTCTTGCTAATCTTGCTAAACTTCTTCTTTCTTCTTTGCTTAACCCTTCCCATGAGCAATCTCCTCAATATATAGGAAGAGATAGATTAGTTACTTGGATAGGGAATGATCCCAAGATATCTGGAATGACAGTACTTGAGTAACCACTCGAAAGCCAACTCATCCTTCTAGAATATTCCCTTCTAGAAGATTCGAGATCTTTATCTTTTTCCCCTTTAAAATCATGTCCGCACCCTAACCATGAGTACAGTGCGGGAAGTTCGCACCCCAGCTTAAGGTAGCCTGCGGGAAACAATCATTCCCGTAGGTGAATGTATAAGCAGCCTGCGAACATGTTTCAAAGTATGAATTCTGGAAGAAGACAACTGTAACTTTTCTCAGGAAAGTATTCTTGGTAAAGAGGTTGATTTTCCATGACATCATCACAATAACCAAATTTGTGGATAACACCTTGGCTGTTCTCCTGATAGTCCATGAGATCTCCAACTGATCCCATTTAATTCTCCTCACCGAGAATTTTCCCAGTCTCTGGTTCACATATCTGAACCATCTCCTCATGTCAGTTGAGGTTTTCATCATGCCTCAACCATCCTCTTAACAACCTATGTTGTCTTCTAGCCATCAACTCCTTGGCTGACCAATTTACCTTTGGCTTCCTCATGGGCCATTCATATACCCATCTCAACCTGGTATTCTGCTGCATCCGCAGTTCAAGTTCATCCATTCTTGCCCTTAGGTCAGCAAGGTATTTCCCCCTTTTGGCTGTGCTCATCAGCTCTGGGTTTTTCCTTCTAGCATACCTATGACCTTCAGTAGCCATGTTGCTGTCCCTGTCTGCCCTCCTGGAAAATCTGCTGCTGTTACTCTGCACCCTGAGTGCCTCAGCTTCTTCTATAGTCCTCCTGACTGTCTACTGGATTGTTACCTACATGCAAAAAAAATCCTTACAGAGTTTCAACACTTTGTCTTCTTCCATCTTCTCCCTCTGCTTGAAATATACAAACAAAGTTCTCTCTCTGATACCAAACCTAACGCAAATGCACCCTCTGCCTTGGCAAAGGCCTCTGCGCTGACCTCTCGGTATTAAGGATCATTCTAATTCCACCTTCGAGCTGAAGTGGCTCTTTGATCCCTCCTCGGAATCTCTGATAAAATCAACCCACAGGGTTTTTCTACTTCTCGTAGCCTCTAGGCCTAATCGCTTCTCCGTTCACAATAGAAAAGTAGAATTCGGACTTCAGGGTTTTCCAAATCCTGATGTCGTAAACCTTTGCCTTTTTTATTTCCTGATCTCCGATATCCTGAGATGCTTCGACCTCAGTTAGTCCCCTAGGCTAGACTCCTGGTCCACACGACCTCCCCTTATGTGACTGCAATCCTATCTCCTTTCGGGGTTTTGGGCTTTCAAATGCCGAAATGCATGGACACTTTGTCCTCGGAATCCTTGATATCCTGATCTGATGTCAGCTGGCCCTACAGCGGAGCTTTGCACCTTATCGGGATTCCAGACTTCGCAATTCCGAAATGCGCGAACGCTTTGTCCTCAGGATTCCCGATTTTTTGAATCCCGTAATGCCAATAGATGGCTTTCTTTTCGGGAAATTTCCTGAATTCTTAGATCTCTGCCACGCGTCCTCCTGTGATGGATGGTCCTAATCACTTCTCATGATTTTCTCCGTGGAGTGTCCCGACCTTTTGACGTATGAACCCCTGATTTCCTGAATGCTAATATCCCAATGCGCTAATGCCTTTCGAGACTTTTCTCCTCTCCTTATGAGGGCTTAAACCTCGTGCAGTTTCTGGCCGATCAAATGGCTGACGGGTATTCGACACTTCTTGATGAAGTGTCTCCACCATCCATTCCACTGATATTTCTGTGCGCACTCCAGAGATTAAACTCCGCGCGTCTTCACCCGATCCTACGGTTGACGGGTGTCTAAGAGAGATTCGACATCTCACAATTTCCTCTTCTGTGCACTCCTCCTACTGCACTGCCTGCTGTACGTGAAAATCTTTCAACAGTCCAGATCTCTCCAGCTGGATCCAATGGCAGCTATTGCTCCTCTCGAGCTTCTACGTTTTCTTCTAAAACTTGGAAGAATTCCAAGTATCAAAAGCCTCAACGTTTTCCTTCTATCTTCTCTGTGAACTCTTCGACTTTGAGCTTCACCACGTGCATGAAAACACTACCCCTCCTGAGCTTGGGTACTCTAAACTCGTCAAAGAGTTCTTTGGGCCTCTGTGACCTTTGCAGATATAACAGGTGCATAAAAGCACTATCCCTTCTAAGTTTCTCCCTTTCTAAAACCTTAAGAGGTTTCTACGACTCATGCACTCCTTGCAGAGTATCTTCATGCACGAAAGTGCTATCCGTCCTGAGCTTTATCCTCACCCAGACTTCTAAGGAAACAATTCCTTCTCCTTTCTCCTCCTACTAGAGAATGTGATGCCCTCCTGGCTATTTTTCTGCTCAAGCAACCTCTTGCTGAGTATGCAGGGTGTTCAACAACCTTGTGTAGATCCCTCAGTGGATTCTTATTCAAATTCAGAACTCAAAGAGTTCTTTTGTCCTGTGCCTATCTGCACACCTACTCAATGCCCACCTGGTAGAGCTTTACAGAAATCCTCAGAGATTCTGTCTGCAACTGTGTTCTCCCTACACACCCTTACCTCCTAAGGTATTCAACAACCTTGAGGTCCTCCTCCTGAGCTATTGAATTCAGTTCTTGTGCTATAGCACGTCTTTGTCTGAACCCACAGTATTCAGAAGTGCTTCCGTGCACTGGTATTCAGAGACCACAGTACTTTGTCATGCCCTCCTGGCATGAAACCTCAAAGACCTTCACTTGAAATCAAACCAACTCCTGCAAATGCAAACCTACAACATACATCTACATCATACATTCATATCATATGAAGAACACTCACAAACATTCATTTAACACATATTTATGCAGGAAAACTACTATTTGTATTAAAAATGGAAAACACCTTTATTTACAAGGTGTTCTTGAGCACGACCTGTAACAAGGTCTTAGCTCCTTCTCTTCTGCTCTCTACTCGCAGACCCTCTTCTCATTCCACTAACTCTTCTCTATTAGCTATCTCTCAAAATGAGATACTAAAATCTCTTTTACCTGAGGGGCTCTTCGAGCTCTTCCTTCCAATCTATCTACCCTATTCAATTACATTGAATAGTTTTCTAGTCCACAAATCGGATCTAGATCTCAGCCTTACAAGCATTAAGGCCTACCTACTCTAATGCCTGCATAAAGGCATGAATCCATGGCTCAACAGCCTACAACATTAATTACATTCAAATTTAAAATTGAAGATGAGGATGCACCTCTCTTTAGCCTTGAATGCATGCGCAAACGTGGCTAGTTGGCTGACGTGGAGAGATACTCCTACATCAGTTGGCAACCAAGATAGGTATACAATTTTCATGCCCATATGGAATGATATTTGAAAGGGATTTTGTAAGGATCACTTCTGAAGTGTTTTGTATCTTTGATGATATAATTTTAACTCTGATTGACGATTGTATATTAGAATACCCAAGCATGGTATGATTCAAGAAAGATAACCTGAATGACAGAGGAAGGAACCTCTGGTAGAAAAAAATAATTATATTTGGAATATTTTTGCAATATATGCACGGATAGTTATGCCATTTTGAATTGGATAATGATGAATGAATAAATAACTGTGCACATAAGTGGCACATATGTTAAAGGTACATGATTGTCCATTATAGAAGGAAAAATTTCTTGTATTCCAAAAATAGTTGTGGAAATGATAGAGAAAGTAATTGAAGTAGCCATGACCATTGGTGCCTTGGATACTGGTAAATAATGAATGTTTAATCACATGTATGTGAAATTTTAATTTCATGTAATGTATGATAAATTGAGGTCACAATCAACTTAGGGTAGGAAGAATTCATGCTGTAATACTGAATGTTGAAAGAAAAGCCATGGGGTGAGAGGTTTGCTGAGTTCCAACTCACCATGGTAAGGTTTCTTACATAAAAGGTGGTAATATGAAACCAATGCAAGGGTGCATTGTGTGTAAATGTGGCCATGGATATTGGCACATTGGTTGAATTCTTATGAATTTTTAATGCATAGAAATCTTGGTATGCTACAAAAATACATATATAAGGAATAATATTTTCCTTATGTTTCATATGATGATTTAATTGTTCGTATGTACAAGCTTAGATCATTGTGTTAGTTAATAATGTGCATGGAAACTAACAATTTGTTTGGTTGAATGAAGATTGTCAAATTGCAAGAAGAATGGTATTGAGTATGGAAGTAGTGTAAGTCCCTAGGGAAGACCGATGTCTGTTGTTGGAAAAATCCAAACTGTCACGAGAAGGGATCTCCTAGTTGTAAAATTTGGTTCCTATATGGAACAAATATGAAAAATGACAAGTGGAATTTGAAATATGTAGGAAACAGATTTGAAAGATTTTTATTGAAATTGATGTAAAAATATCTCACGGTTACTGTATGCATGTGATACATGTGAAATGACAGATCTATCATGAAAGGACAAATGATGGTTGTCAAGCTGGAAAATCATGGAAAAGGCCACTATTGTGACATGAAGGCCATAATCACCTTGATATGGTTGTGTTGTGTTAGAGTGGGCCTTGGATGTAAGACTTAGTGAGGTATTTTAGCTTTTAATGTGTGAGAAATCCTTGGCAAGAAATATGGATGTCCTGAGGGCCTATGCAACATAGAAGGGATGCCCAAGCCTAGAAGATGAGTGATCGCAAGGAAGATGAGACTTGGATTAATCTTGTTATTTGTTTATTGGGGTCATGAGTGTTGATTTTTCATCTTAAGCAATTAACTATGTTGGTGTTATTTTACTTTTAAACCATTAGCACAATAACTTCATATAAAGGATCACTGAAAGAATAAAATTCACATCATACATAAGATTTAACCTAGCAAAACCCCCCTAGGGGGAAAAACCCAACAAACTTGCTCAATATAGATTCACCAACCAAGAACAACGCCTCTTTCAATAGAGAGCTAACAAATTAGAATATCCTCTTCAAACCCTTGACTAGGGAAGAGTAGTGTGCCACTTAACCAAGATATACTTAAGAGATAAACCAATAACATCCACAACGTCACCTCCTAGCTGCAGTAACTTCTCCCTATAAGACTTGCACACTCCTCTTCTTTAGCCACATAACTTGTGTTGTGAGTGTGTACAAATGAGGCACTAGACTCCCTTATGAATAGTAGTTTGGCCAGCCTAAAATTAGGTCTAGGCTGACCTGTCAATTTACCCTTTTATTTTCCATTTTACTTGTTAAGGCACAATAGGGACGACTTTTACAAGGGAACAATAGGGCCATCTTAACAAATATAATATAATAATATTCTTTAGGTTTTTTTCTTGGTTAAGTACAATAATAATATCTTCTGAATCTACTGAAAATCCAACACTCCCTCTTAGCAAGGAAGGTATTCTTCTCATCACGATTATCATCACTGCTTCTGTGCTTCTGCACACTTGGTCATTGTCTTATTGTCAATCAAAGATCTATATGTCATAAGAAGTCTCTCACTTTCACTGGAGTAGCGTACCATCCTTTTTTGGAGTAGCATACTAACCTACATTGGGGTAATATATTAGCCTACGTTGGAGTAACATACCAACCTGTGTTGAGTTAGCATACCATCCCGCGTTAGAGTACCAACCTGCACTAGGGTAGTGTACCAACCTACTTTGGAGTACCAACCCCTGCTAGGGTAGCATAATAGCTTGCATTGGAGTACCAACTTGCACTGGGGTAGCATACCAGCCTATCTTGGAGTACCAACCTGCGTTGGGTTATCATACCATCTTGCGTTGGAGTACCAACATGTGATGGGGTAGCATACCGGCCTACGTTGGGGTACCAACCTGCGCTGGGTAGCATAATGGTTTGCATTGGAGTACCAACCTACACTGAGGTAGCATACGATTCTGTGTTGGAGTACCAACCTGCGTTGGGGTAGCATATGAGCCTACGTTGGAGTACCAACCTGCTCTGGGGTAGCATACCAACTTGCATTGGAGTACCAAGCCATACTAGGGTAGCGTACCAGCCTGCGTTGGAGTAACAACATGTGTTGGGGTAGCATACCACTACTAGGGATCTCATCACTTCCCTCTACTGGGGAACACATCAATTCCTGCTGCTGGGGGACACATCACTTCCCACTACTGGGGAACAAATCACTTCTCAATATTGGGGAACACATCACTTCTCGCTACTGGGGACCACATCACTTCCCACTATTAGGGAACACATCACTCCCTCTCATGAGGGAAAATCCTTTTGGACCACACCAGGCTTGTCTCTAAAGTATTCAAACTTCACTCTCGACAGAGGATTAGTCAACACATTTGCTACTTGCTCATTGGCAGGAACATATTGGAGCTTTACTTTTCCCTTCTGTATCATCTCTAAGATATAATGGTACTTGATATCAATATTCTTGGACTTGTCATGACACATTGGGTTCACTGACAACTTTATGAAACTCTAGTTGTCATAAAAGATACAGGTTTCCTCCAGCTCAAGATCAAAACATTTTACAATCAACTTCTGAAGACACACTACTTCGCCACAAGATGACCATGCTGCCACATACTCTGCCTATGTGGAACTGACTCCCATACATGCATGCTTCTCACTGAGCCACGAGATCACAACTGATCCCATACTAAAGCAACATCCAGATGTACTTTTTCGGTTTGTGACACTAACTGCCTAATCTGAATCTGTGTAGCCCTATAATCTTATCTCACAATCTGAGATATATCTGGGTCCATAATTGATTTTACCCTTTAGTTACCTCATCACATGTTTTTCCATAATCAATTGAACATATATTTCACCGAAAAATATATATCTATCCTTGTGTTCTTCAAATATATCAACGAACCAAATTTTCACATCACATTGTACCAAACTGGTACACTTGCTTAGCTGCAACTTAATCTACACAATCATGTATTGGATCTATGTGCTTTATGCAAAGCACTATCTATCTCACTTCCTAAGATTATGTCCTCTACACTCTCTGCAATTGTTCCTACTGGGACTGGGACTCTACACCTACAACTGCTCTTTTTGAAGCTCAGAATGACTACTCCATTCTCACTATAGCTGCTGAACTCTAAGAGTAGCACCTCTACTTTATCACAACAACAACCTCATCTAAAACTGAGAATGGCTCAATAAATGACTCTAAAGGTAGATTATCCTCTTTATTTGGAGGTAAATCAATATTCTACTATAGTCATGTCTCCATAGACTGATTCATGTATTGAACCAAGTGGCACTGGAAGTAAATCGATCTCAAACACATGGGCTGTCATACTTTCTCCCTATGAATCTCATGCTATATCAAATTATTTTAATGGATCATGGCTATTTTATAGTTGATCTAACTAGCTGTATTCATGAGCACCATAATTGTTTCCTTGATTTTTGGTATTATATGTCCTGGAGGTGCACTATTCCTTGCATGATAAAACTGACTCCCTCTAAGCCTTGATTTCCTATGAGTCTACAACATCCTCAAAGTATCTACAATATATACTCGGTGCTGGTTAGCAAGTCTTAATATGAAAAAATGAGTCAAAATTCAAACGAATTATGCTTCTTGTCAAGGTGGCCTCATTGTCCACTAACCAGGTCTGCTCACCGAGAAAATGTAAGACACTGTGAGACCTACATGATGTTGATGCATGAAACTGATGAGATCCCGTATTAGGGACATTTATATTTTAATGTTCTTGTTTCACCATAGACAATATTACATTATTGTCACCCAACTATAGGCAGACATGCCACCCTCGAGCACAACAATTATTTCTTGATTTTAAATGAGACCTTGTTGGATTCCCATACCAGGGATAATGGTCCAACAAGATAAGATTAAAAATGCATAAAGTCTAATGTTATAAAACTTAAAAACTGAAATCAATTATGAAGGGTGCATATGTAGAGCATGCATTGTTAGACTTCTTTCTTGATCTGCAAGATGTCTAGATGAATACTGATACTTCTTCACAATCTGCACTTGGCCCTCATGGTACAAAAATTCTCCATCTCTTTTACTTTTTGAAGTTTAATGTGGGAAGAAAATAGATACTACTATTAATATCACTTGATATGGATCAAGTGCTTCAGAAGCACTAAGTCCTATATCACATAAGATATAGTTCATCTGAATCATCTTCTTTTGTTCTTTTCCGATCAGGTTCACGTTCTTCTACGAAATGAGCATGATGTATTTTAAACTTTCTGTTTCTATTTTGGTCCTTTGCTTGGTGACAATTTCTTGCAATATGTCCCATCTTCTGGAAAATAAAGCATTCGAAGCTTGATAGATATTTATGATAATCTTTTCCTTTCTGAGGCTTCTGAAACCTTTTGTGAGAGTGAACTTTTTTCTTGTTCTTCCCTTTTCTTGTGTGAGCTATTGGAATTTGATATTCATTGCTTTCTATTTTTTCTTTTCTTGCCTCTAATCTAGATTCTTCTTGAGTACAGTCTTCCCATAATCTGTTGAACTTAGTTAACTTCCTTCTAGAGAACATTCCTTGGATGAAGGATTCCCAAGAATTTGGGAGACCATTCAATGTGGTCATTGTTAACTTAACTTCTTCAACTGAGTATCCAATAGATTCAATATTCTATTTAATTTGGGACACTCTTGTGAAGTAATATTATATGGTTTCTGAATTTTGCATCTTCACATTCTTGAGTTGTGTCCTCAAGGTCATTTTCTGATTGATGTTCTTGCCTTCAAACAGATGGGATAAGGAATCCATGATTTTCTTTGGGTTTTTTAATGCTGAAAGATGAGGAATCAAGTGGTTCTTGCTGGAGTTGGGAATTGTCCTCTTTGCTTTGATAAGATCCTTATTATATTTGGATTTTGCCTCATCTCCCTCTAGCTCTTCAATATATTTTTCAACAAAACTTACAAGGTCATTCTCTTCTATAATGAGCATCAATATGTACTTCCATGCTTGGAAGTTATCGACTCCTTCAAGATTTTTGTCAAGCGTGGTACTAGTAGTCATCCTGCCCGAAACAAGTAAAATAACAATTTTTTTTAAAGATGAGGATCTTATACCTTACCAAAGAGATTGCTGAGTCAAGGATGAATTCTGTCACAAAATATGCAACAACTACAATGAGACCTAGGGTTTATTAGGAAACCCTATTTTTTCAACTTGTAAAATTTTTAGTTTTGGTCAAGGGTATAGATTCACCCTACCTAGGAGAGTTCCTAGGTGTTCTTAATTTATCCAAATTCCTCATTAAATAGGGAAAAAACCACACCTAGGGTTTATGCAGTGTAAGGCAGTTGCAACAATTGCAACAACAATTGTAGTTTCCAAAATTTCGTTAAACTGAGAGTTTATTCATAGGAAGATGTGTACTAGGGTTAGGAGAGTCTTCCTAAGATATTAACTTCTTCAATGAGTTCTTCTGTGCTATGAAAATTCCTTCTTTCATTCCCTCTCTGATACCATGTTGAGTTTTTTTCTTAAGCAGTTAACTAGATTAGTGTTCTTTTACTTTTAAACCATTAGCACAATAAATGCATATAAAGGATCACTAAAAGAATAAAATTCACAAGATACACAAGATTTACCCTGGGAAAACCCCTCTAAGGGGAAAAACCCAACAAACTTCCTCAATATAGATTCACCAACCAATAACAATGCCTCTCTTCAAGAGAGAGCTAAGAAAGTAGAATATCCTCCTCAAACCCTTGACTAGAGAAGAGTAGCACACCACTTAACCAAGATAGACTCAAGAGATAAACCAAGAACATCCACAACATCATCTCCTAGCTGCAGTAGCTTCTCCTTCTAAGACTTGCACAATCCTCTTATTTATCCACAAAACCTTTGTTGTGAGTGTGTACAAACGAGGTGCTAGCCTCCCTTATAAATAGTGGTTTGGCCATCCTAAAATTAGGTCTGGGCCGACCTGTCAATTTACCCTTTTATTTTCCATTTTACTTATCAAGGCACAATAGGGACAAATTTTACAAGGGCACAATAGGGCCATCCTAAAAAATATAATATAATAATATTATTTACAGTTTTGTCTTGGTTAATTACAATAAGAATATCTTCTGAAGCTACTCAAACTCCAACAATGAGCACAGTGGGCATGCCAAGGAAAATAGTGAGATGAGTAAATGTGGTAGCCATATGGATGTAGATCCATGAATTACATAGATAAATATTGTGTTGATGTGTATATTTCCTCATGAATTATGAACAATGATGAAATATTTATGCATGAAAATTATTTTAATAAGCATGTTGTTTGATGATTGTTGTAGGCATACTACTAAAATGCCAAAAGTCTAGGATAAGACCAAACCAAGGAGAGGGAGAGATTTCTAAAGCGACTAAAAGATAAAGGTGTGGTAGGAGTTTATAAGATTGAAAGAAAACTGAGGATGGTGTTCCTTTTGAAGGGGGAGGGGAATGTTGCACCTGATTTTTAATCCCTTAATTGTATGTAATTAACCATGATTAATGATTTCCATTCCATGGCATATAAACTTTGTAAAATGTAATATATTTTAATTGAAAAATACCGCACAACTAATTTATGGGTGGAGCACATGTACTTTCCATGATACCATGAGATGGATTAGTGAGAAGGCATAGAAAGGGGATTCATGTGATAAGGATGCCAAGACACCTTGATGAAGTATGTTGAGAAAAATAACCATAATTTCCTTTAGCTTGAAGCTGAAGCCAATCATTAAATAAAAGGTGTAGTTGGAAGCTGGGGAAGTACTCCCAGATAGATGCATGGTAATGAATTCTAGTACTCTCATGGAGAATCGAGATGACCTTGAGCTACCTGGAACAACTCAAGGAGCTTCTAGGAAAAGTGGAAAATAATGAATGGGTGTGGGAAGAAGAGGAAGTAAGCTCTATATGGAAAAGAATGACATGTGTGGGGAAGGTTGTGATTGTGCAGGAGGAGAGCTCATACAATAGAAGAAATACATTCATGTAGGAGAAAACATAATTTACACACTTATCTCTACGCAACAAAGAAGAAAATGGGAATTTTTCATTAGGAAATTAGGAAGCTTGTCCAAGTCCTAAATGGTCACCTTGGAATAGAGAAGACCCATGTCTAGACTAAAGAAAAAGAGGGCCAAAACTTGGTGCTGGCTAGAAAGAAACCGACACTGGTAAGGGGAAGTTACAAAGGGATAGTGTAAGTATGAAGGGACTCCCTTGTGAAAAGAAAATTCATCTCGAAAATCACTTGATAAACTTGTGGAGGTCTAGAGATCACTGGGGAGAGGGAAACTTCTGTAGTTTCAAGTGGAGTGAAGAAGAGTAACCTTCATGATCCATTCCTTGATTCATTGAGTCAACTGTGAGAGTCCCTTGGTGGTATCATGGCCTGAAATGGGGGTGGCATGCTGCTGAAGTGATAGAGTAACAGAGCCTATGGTTAGGTGGAAAAGTGCTCACCCATATTCAGTTGAGTTGGCTAAAGCTTGTAAACAGATAAATATTCCTTGTGCTATATGTATTTGCATATAATAAATGGTTGTTTGCCTATGATATCTTGTGTGCATAATAGTATATCTACTGCAGTGGGTTTTATTGTGGAAGGGAAACCGAATTATAATTTAAGGAATGCATGTTAAATCTAAGTTGAAATGAAGTAATGTAATCTCCTTTCAAAGGGTTAATGGATGAACTATAATGCTTGTGTATGGGGGGCCAAAGAAGGCTAATAAACATGTATTTTACCTCTCAATTACATGGAAAGTTTGTAGGATTTTGAATCCTTGTTTGGGTATATAGGTAGTAGGATTATTGATTGCTGGAAATGGATGAGAAATATCACAGGAATAAAGTTGAAACCCTGTAGGAAGACACCATAAAAGATTACGAATATAGTAAATCCAAAGATAAATGCTAAACCGTTGAAATCCTTGTTTAAAACCGAAGCAAATGATAGTCATTGAATCAAAGGGGAGGATAAACCTTATCCACATGATCATCACTGAATATTAGGAACACGAGTTATAGCCATGACTAGATGGGTCACGTAATAACCAGAGCACCAGAGAATTTATGACGAAGGCATTTTGGAAATCCTAGTTCCTTGAATCCCGGTGAGGTCACGGTTCCCTCGCAGGGTTCCAACCCCATTGAAAATGCATAGTGGAATCAAAGTCACATGTGGATGACACCATTATGATGTATCATGCCAAGGTGGTGGTTAGGACGGCTTGTATTATCACTCTGTAATTTCTTAAGGTTGTGAAATAAATGACAAAGGTAACCACAAAACCACTTTGGAAGTTGGAATCTAGACTTGCTAGCTTCAGAGAGGGATATCTCTGTAAGATTTAGATTTTTTTAGATTAAAATATTAGGCTAGTTATGATAATTCAGGATTTGTTTGGTTGGAACAATGAAGATGGGCCATTGGGCAAATGGAGTCACAGTTTTGAATTGATCAAATACAAGGTTTAACATGATAATATTGCAGGGCAGGTAGGAAAATTCACTAATCCTCAAATATTTAAGGTATGGAGGAGATGAAAAGGTCTAGAAATCCAATAAAAAGTAGAGCAATTAAGAATTCTGATTTTAATCTCTAGTGGAAAACACAAAAACTATTCTTAAGCCCAAGACAAAGTGTACATTTAAACAAATTATATCCTTTATCTTCTTAGAATAATTCAGAATTTAGGAAACAATAGTGATAATAGAAGAAAACAAATTAACAGAGAAAAATGCACTTCACCAATAAAGTTGACACAAGCATCCTGTAATAATTGCATTGTATTACTAGAAAATCTGATCAATGGTGTCTTTGTGGGATGCTTTACAATACTAGTCCTATCCTTAAAAACAAGTCCCAACCACTTATAAGTCTTATTACAACATATTTATAGACTTTCTTCTAAGCTAATCTCATATTCCAAAAAGGAACTGATTTACAAAATATTCTCCAACATGTTATGGAAAAATTTATTACAAACATGTAGATATTTTCAAAATATACTATTTCTGATCTTCTGTTCAAACTTTTAAGTGAATTGTCGCTGACCATGGCTATTTCTAGAAAAGTCTGCATAATAAACTTAAAGATAAAATAATATCTCTAATTTATCTGCTGGAAATATTGAACTTCCTGCAAGCATCGTGCATTGAAATATGGATTTGGTTCATTGACTGATGATCTTCTTCTGCTAGGTGTCTTCATGCCCCTAAAATCTAGAACGGGTTTGAAACTATCTCCACAAAATATTCTTACTTTCCTCTCATACTGATTTCTTTTCCATTTGTCCATTTGAGTTCTATTTCTGTCACAAAATATTTGGAATCACCTTTGCCTTTTTACCTCTGTCTCCCATCGTAAAATGCATTTCATTTTGGCTCATTCTTCATGGGGTTTCAGTCATCAAATAATGTAAAGGGGGGAAAATGATGATTTTTTATGGTTGCAGGGATATCTGTTAGGGGCGCGAGACCATTAAGGGATTTCTTATGGTAATTGGGGAAGAGAAGTGTCTAATAGATAGGAGATGTGGGGACAAGTTTCATGTAGGGAGAGGAGGAGTGTAGGAGGGAAGGTGAGCGATATCAAGAGTGAGTTAGGAGGATTTCAGAGGGGGTGAAAAACAGTGAGTGAGTGCCACGTTAGGTGGGGAGAGAGTAGGTAAAACAAAGTTTCGGACCCGCCCCCTCTGTCGATAAATGTAGGTAGGTTGAGGGGGGGGGTCTAAAACAAATGAGGGCCTTCGATTGGGAGGAGGGATGATGCCGCCGAGGAAGATCTGCATAAAATTTATGCGCTAAAAGAAAAACTGTCTTGTCAATTTTCCAACTTTGGTTTAACATAACAAGATGCAAGGTAATTACAAAACCAAACTGCACCAATTTCTACATGAAGATACCTCCAAACCTTGACAATGGTGCTTTGATATACAAATAAAATGTATTACAATAGACTACACACTTGCCCACTACAGGTGTTCGAACATGTAATTTTCTAGTGCAATAAGTAAATGTTGGATCTACACCTTTTTAACACTTGCTGCTAGACCAAAAATGGATTTCAACAATCAACCATCTGCGCAGAAAAATAATCCACCTAGGCCAAAATATAAGGTTCTATGCTCGAATGTCATCATGGAGTGGAATCTGATGGTCTTATTTAGTGTCAAGTGAAACATTCTGCATTGCCCCTCTTTTGATCTAGATGTCGGTCTGAAGCACCGAATATACCATTGGAAATATGCTCCTGAGCACTATGCCATGAAAACACTTGTAACCTCATCTGAACTGAATTTTATATGCAAAAATATTCCAAATATCCATACTTTGTTTTGGCCATCAGACTTCAAAAACTAAATGGTTGCTTGGATCAACAAAATTTTAGGCTATGACACCTAGTGATTCATAGGATAAACCTTACCAACAAATTTCTAAAATAGATAACTGAATAAACAAATTACCTATATTTATAGGACCCTAACACCCTGGAAGACGACAAGTGTCAATGTTGGATTTATGTGGGTCGAGTGTGGGCCTTGTTGAGCATAAACCTTTGACTTGGTGTCCTTAAATATTATCCGTAATATCTGAGGGCTGAGAAAAATATACCGTTGATTTATTATAAATCTCAGGTGGGAGTTGTCGTCTTGGAGTAACTGAACCTTCATGCCACCAGATCTTCCAAGACTTGCTCTGTTATTTTTTCTCCCCCAGTTTTCGAGTGTCGGAAAGGTTATAGGAAGGGTTTTGTTCTGTTTTCCTTCGAATTTTTTGAGAAGAAGAAGGTTTAGGGAAAATTCCTATGATGTCAGAGTGATGTAAGTTGGACCAAGTTCCATCTAGTTTATCCAATAGGAAGTGGATAGGTTTCAACACTTGAGTGGATGAGACAAGGAATGGGTCCATGGTATTTATGCACCCTTGAGCCCAGGGATAGATCCTAACTGTTGAATCTAGGGTGTTAAGAGATATTGGGCATTGATCTCTTAGAAAATATTTGGAGAGAGTCGCCTCCCCAGAGAACTGGACCATCGAACGAGGTGAGATTTTTTTGTAAGGGCCTTGGAAAATCGAGGAGTCCTAGTGTGCAGTGGGGCAAGGCCCCTGATTGAGGTATGGTTCCAGGACCTAAAAAACTAGATAACCAAAAACTGGGGGAACCTTTGGTTGTGTCAGTGTGGGGATCCACTCAATCCCAATGCCTAGTTGAGAATGGAACCACCTCCCACTAGTTGTGTAAAAACACTTATAATCTATTGGTTAGGGTGTGACACATTGGAGGGTTGACGTGTCCTAACATATAAATCCAAATTGGATGGTATGATCCACATGGAGGTGGTGGAAGAATGCTTGAAAACTTAAAAAGGCCATAAATTTTGATTCTGAACTCAATTTTGAGCATGGTTGTAGTCACTGGAAAGTTACTGAAGAGCAGAATTGGACTATGATATTAGAATTGGATTTATAAGGGTGATTAAGAAAGGTGGTTGAGGAAATTAAAATAGAAAATTGGTACATCCCACCAGCCTAAGAGAGTTTAGGGGGTCAGGTGTGTTACACAGTGGTATTAGGGTAGACTTCAAACTCTAGGCTGGTGGGATGTTTGAAGCCTACACGACTTAAGGAACAACACAAAAGTAGAGGATCTATGGAAATGAATGAAGGCATTAATACTGTGTGGACTAAGAACTTGGAATTGAACATTGGTGACAAACCTTAGTTGCTGCATGGATTCCAGAGAATGAATGAACTTATTTAATAAGTTGTAATGCTATCTATCAACATGAGTGACTGAGAATTTTGAAATTATGATTGTTTTTTATATTAGGGATAAGACCCTTATGGCTAATTCCTCGTGATTAAGTAATTGATTAACATATGCAATGATTAATCCATTCAACATTATAATGGAAAAAATCTATTGTATCTGTCTACTTATGGGTAAGTGGATGAAATTGTGGCTAAAAGGGGATTTATGGGCCCCAAATTTATGAAAGAGGACAACATAATTATGGTTATGTCTATGAGACCTGTCATGTGAATGAGACTGTAAGATATCATTAGAAGGATAATATTGAGATCAAATAAATGTGTATGAATGATATAAAAATTTGCAAGTGGTGCACATGCATGATACATACATACATACATGCATGCACATATACATATACAGATAGGATTAAAGGCATGGTATGACTGCTTGAATAAGTGAACTATGAAGAAGGAATAGTGCTTGTCGTGTTTTGGGAAGCACTGTCAATTAAACAAGTTGATCCTAACCAAAAGGGTCTAATTATTTTGTTGAATACTAGTTGAGATGGGGAGTTGTGTAACATTCCTTAGAAAGGGCTAGTGTGAAAAGTTGAAAAAGAAAATGAGAAAGAATGCTATGTTGTTATGAAAGAAGGAAACATAATTGTGATTATGCCTTTAAATTTTTATGTAAATGGTTGTGAGAAAATCATAAGTTGAAATGATTTTAAATAGATGTGCATGTGTAAGTTATAAATATGTGTTTGAAGTGCATGAAAAGAAAATTGTGAATGAAAGATGATAGAATAGATGCACATGTTTGAACATGCAGTTTGAATGTATGTATACCTATATTCCTCATGGAAATTGTTGGAAGTAAATTGAAATGATGGAGCCGATGCTAAATCATGGGTTGATATCATTTTAAGTGATAATGGATATGCAACAAGAGAGTTTTATGTTGAAGAATCCCCATGTGGGTGGACTGTAGAAAAAAATCTATCAGAAGAGAAGAGCTTTGCGAATTAGTGTCTGCTGAAAATTAGGTAGTGGGCTGTAAAATCCTATTTGTATAAGAACCCTGTATTACATTTAAAAGATAATGCATGTGTGAAGGACATGCAAATAAAGGATAACCATTTTGATTTGCATATATGGTCAATGTGCATGAATGTCCTGTATTGAAATTGAAATTGTAGGCTAACCTGTTGTGTTAGTGTGTTGTTGCATTAAGGGAAGGATAACTCTATGAATGAGGAAAAGTCAAGATAGAATTGATTGAGATTGCTCAAGAAATGGAGCAGGAAGGCCTAGGAATAGGGAAACATGAATAAATAATGTGGATAAAGGGGGACACACTTCTCACTGTAAAATCTGAATTGTTTAGCAGAGTTGTATGCTTTAAAAGAAAATTTGTGAAAGACAAGGAATTAGTGAAGATATTTTAATGAATAACCTTGTTAAATCCATACTATGCAAATGGTAGATAGGTCATGGAAATATATCAACCATTTTGAGAATTCTAGAATTGAGAAAAAGGAAATTGAAAAGGAAAATCCCCTGACTCCTCTCTTTCTATTCATTGTATTTCTCTAGAATGATAAAATGGATCGGATGTTATGTGTAAATGTTTTAGGAATAAAAATGTTGATCGCTGTATAACAACAAAACAACTGAAATATGTTTATGTTTTCACCTAATGAACACATTGGGGAATAATGTGGTAGAGTGAAATTAGATATTCTGGGGCATATTTGAAAAATGTCTGTTGAGTTTTAAAAGTGCCATCACACTTATATTTTTATTTAACATGAAAAATGATATAATTGTGAATGTGATGATTCTAGCTATGCATAGGAAAATGATTTGAGATATTCGGGAAGATAGCTCCCAATGGTGGACAATATTAGGCAGAAGATAAATACAAGAAGGCTGATGTTGAAGGATTGATGAAGGAACCCTATGAGTTCCAATGAAGCATCAAACCGATGAGGTAACATCAAAAGGACTGCTGACATCCATGTTAGAATATCCAATCATGCTATGATTCTAAAAAGAGAACCTGAATAATAGAGGAAGGAACCTTTGGTAGACAAAATTAATTATATTTGGAATAATTTTGCAATATATGCACAAATAGTTATGCCAAGTTGAATTGGCTAATGATGAATTCATAAATAACCATGAACAATAGTGGCACATATGTTAAATTCATTAAAGAGATGCATGTGTGTAAGAAAGGGTAGGTATAGGAATGTCCATTATGGAAGGGAAACCTTCCTATTTCCCCAAAAGAGTTGTGGAAATGATAGAAAAAGTAATTGCAGTAGCCATGAGTATTGGTTCCTTGGCTACCAGTAAATAATGAATGTGTAATCACATCTATGTGAAATTTTAATTTCATGTAATGTATGTTGATTTGAGGTCATGATCAACTTAGGGAAGGATGCATTCATGCTGTAATACTAAAAGTTGATAAAGAAGCTATCGGGTGAGAGGTTGGATGAGTTCCAACTCACGATGGTGAAGTGTCTTACATAAAAAGGTGGTAATTTGAAACCAATGAAAATGTGCATTATGTGTAAATGAGGCCATGGATATTGGCACATTGGTTGAATTCTTATGAATTTTGAATGCATTATAGAAAGTTTGCTATTATACAAAATGCATATGTAAGGAATAATAATTTCCCTCTGTTTCATTAGTATGTACAATCTTAGATCCTTCTGTGAGTTAATAATGTGCATGGAAACTAACAATTTGATTGAATATTGAAAAATTGTAGGAAGAATGGCCTTGGGTATGGAAATAGTGTAAGTCCATAGGGAAGATCAATGTCTACTGTTGAAAAAATACAAACTATCATGAGAAGGGATCTTCTAGTTGTGAATTTGGTTTCTATATGGAATAGATCTGAAAACTGACAAGTGGAATTTGGAATCTACAGGAAATAGATTTGAAATATTTTGTTTGAAATTGATGTAAAAATATCTCACGGTTACTGTATGCATGTTATATAGGTGAGATGACATATTTGTCCAGAAAGGTCAATTAATGGTTGTTGAGATGGAAAATCATGGAAATGGCCACTATTGTGACATGAAGGCCCTGAATGCCCTGATCTCCTTGATATGGTTGTGTTGTGTTAGAGTGGGCCTGAGTGACGCCTCGACTGTAAAACTCGGTTAGGTATTTGAGATATTCATGTGTGAGAAATCGTTGGAAAGAAATATGGATCTCCCGAGGGACTATGTAGCATAGAAGGGGATGCCTGAGCCTAGAAGGTGAGTGACCAAAAGGAAAATGAGACTTGGATAACTCTTGTTGTCTGTTGATTGGGGTCATGAGCACAATGTGTATGTCAAGGAAAATAATGTGCCAAGTAAATGTGGCAACCATATGGATGTAGATCCATGAATTACACAAATAAGTGTTGTGTTGATATGTATAGTTCCTCCTAAATTATGAGTAACAATGAAATATTTATGCATTAAATATGTTTTAATATGCATGTTGTTTAATGATTGTTGTAGGCATACTATGAAAAATGACAAAAGTCTGGGAGAAGTCCAGACCAAGGAGAGAAAGACATTGCTGAAGTGGCTAAAAGATGAAGGTGTGGTAGGTGTTGCTGAGATGCAAAGAAAATCAAGGAAAATGTTCCTATTGAAGGGGGAGGGGAATGTAACACCCCATTTTTAATCCCCTGATTTTATGTAATTAATCATGATTAATGATTAACATTCCATGGCATTTAAACATTGTAATATGTATTATTTTTTAATTGAAAAATACCGCGTAACTTACTGATGGGTGGAACACAGTACTAACCATCATACAACAAGAAGTATTAGTGAGAGGGCATAGAGAGGGAATTCATGTGATAAGGACCCCAAGTCATATTGATGAAGTATTTTGAGAAAAACAACCATAATTTCCTTTAGCTTGAAGTTGAAACCAATCAATAAATAAAATGTGCAGTTGGTAGCTGGGGAAGTAATCCCACATAAATGAATGAGAGTGAATGATGGTACTCCCATGGAGAATCAGGATGACCTCAATTTTCCTGGAACAACTCAAGGAGATTTTGGGGAAAGTGAAAAAGAATGCATAAGTGCGGGCAGAAGAGGAAGACAACTCTGAATGGGAAAGAACGACATGTGTGAGGAAGGTTGTTCTTGCATGAAAAAAGGGACCATGTAATAGAATAAAATTCTCATGCAGGAGCACACAAAGCTCAAGCACTAAACTCTAAGTAGCAGAGAAGAAACTGGGAAGTTTACTTAAGAAAATTATGAAACTTTCCCAAGTCATGAAGGGTAACCCTGTAACAGAGAAGACCCGTGTCTAGAATGAAGCAAAAGAGGGTCACAACTTGGTGATGGCAGGAAAGAAAGCAACATTGGTAAGGGAAGGTCTCATAGGGATAATGTAGTTGTGAAGAGACTCCCTTGTGTAGAGTAAATCCAATTGGGAAGGCACCTGCCAAACTTGTGGAGGTTCAGAGCTCATTGGGAAGAGGGAAACTTCTGTTGTTTCTGGTGGAGTGAAAAAGAGTAACCTTCCTGATCCATTCCTTGACTTGTTGAGTCAATTGTGAGAGTCCCTTGGTGGTATCATGTCCTAGTGTGGGGGTGGCATGCTACTGAAGTGGAATATTAGTAGAGCCTATGGTTGGGTGGAAACGTGCTCACCCAACAATCAGTTAGGCTAGCTACAACTTTTAAAAATATAAGTATTCCTTGTGCTCTGTGTATTTGAATATAATGAATGGTTGTATGCCTATGATCTCATGTGTGAAGAGTAATATATCTACTGCAGTGGGTTTTCTCGTGGAAGGGAGCCATAATTATAGGTTAAGGAATGAATGTTAAATATGAGTTGAAATGAAGTAATGTAATATCCTTTCAAAGGGTTAATGAATTATCTGTAATGCTTGTGTATTGGAGGCCAAAGAAGGATGATAACCATGTATTTTCCCTCTCCATTACATTGAAAGTTTGTAGGATATAGAATCCTTGTTTTGGGTTCTAGGTAGAAAGCTTACTTTTTGATGGAAATGGATGAGAAATCTCATGGGAGTAAAGTTGAAACCATGCAGGAGGACATTGGAAAATAGTGTGAATTTGGTAAATCCAAAGATAAACCTTAACTCATTGAAGTACTTGTTTAAACTTAGAGTGAATGAAAACTGTTGGATCAAAGGGGATGATAAAACCCAACCATCTGATCATAACTAAATATTAGGAATTGGAGGTAGAGCCATGATTAACCAAGTCACTGGATAACCGAAGTACCCGAGAATATGCGATGAAGTCCTTTTGGAAATCCTGGTTCCTCGAATCCCAAAGAGGTCACAGTTCCCTCATAGTGTTACAACCCTGTTGAAAGAACATAGTGAAAGTAAATGCACAGGTGGATGATTTAGTTATGATGTATCATGATACGCTGATGGCCATGATGCCATAGGAGACAACATGTGTTGGCATCGTATTTGTGTGGGTCACATGTGGGCCCTGTCAGGTGAAAACCTTTGATTTGGTGACCTCAAATATTAGCCATTGGATCCGAGGGATAAGAAATATCAACTATTTATTTATCAAATAATCTCAAGAGGGAGTCGTCGTCTCATAGTAACTGTACCTTCGATCTACTAGAGATTCCAAGAATCGCTCCATTATATTTCCTTCCCTAATTTATTGGTGCTTTTTTGGGAAAGGATTTGGGAAGGGTTCCGTTCCATTTTCCTTGCAAGATTTTGAGCATAAGGGGGTTTAGGGAATGTTTCTATGACGTCATAATGACACAAGTTGGACTAGGTTCCATCCAGTTTAGCTAATAGGAAGTGGAAAAGTGTTAGCACCTGATTGGGCGAGCCGATGAATGGGATCTTTACATTCCCTTGAGCCCAGGGATAGATCCTAGCCATCAGATCTGGGGGATGAGTGATCTTGGCCTTTGATATCTTATAAAATCTCAAGAGAGATTGATCTCCCTGGAGAATTAGACCATCATACATGTGGGGATTTTTTTGCAAGGGCCTTAGCAAAGACGAGGGTCAAGGTGCCCAATGGGGCGAGGTTCCTGGTGGAGTGAGGTGCCTAGTGAGGTGAGGCCCTTGGTTGGGGTATCATTCCAAGGACTAAACCACCAAATAATCAATAACTTGGGGGACCTTTGGTTGTGTTAGTGTGGGGATCTACTTTATCTCAATTCCCAATTGGGTATGGAACCACCTCCCATCGGTTGTGTAAGCGTGTTTATCATCTATCGGTTGGGGTGTGCCACATTGGAGGGTTGACGTTGATTGAAATTTCAATCCATGTCAGATGGTACGAGTGACATGGATTCACATGGGTTCCACATGAATGTGGAAGAAGAAGGCTTGAAAACTTAAAAAGGCCATAAATTTCGATTCTAAACTTGGTTTTGAGCCTAGTTGCAATTGTTAGAAAGATTTCAAAGAGAAAAACTAGACTATGAGATTAGGATTGAATTTATAAGGGTGATTAAGAAAGGCATTTGAGGAAAGAAAAATATAAAATTGGTACATCCCACCAGCTTAAGAGAATTCAGAGGGTCTTGTGTGTTACAAATGACCTCTTGATCACAAGTTGTTCAGCCTCAACAATTATTGTGATCAAATACATTTTCCATGACAAGTTCTCTATGAATGATAGGGGTCCACTTCAATTTTTCCTTGGTCTTAATATCAACCAAGATGCTTCATGCAATAATTTTTATTAGACTAAGTATTCTAGGGATCTCTTGGTTGGATTCCACATGACTGATTACAAGTCTACAACCACAACCTTCTTTTCTGGGGTAAGGCTCAAGGATGGAGAGGATACACCATTGGTGGAAAACACCAAGTACAAAAAAATAGTGGGGAGACTTATTTACCTCACTCACTCCCATATAGATATATCATATGAATTGGGCACAGTTTCTAGGTACATGGATGGGCCACATGATCTTCATTGAAAAGTTGCCAAGCACATCATTAGATATATTTAAGGTACCGCCAGTCATGGGATTCACTATGCAACAGGTTGTAGATTGTATCTCATGGGATTTACAAATTTAGTTTGGGATAACAATAACATAGATCACAAGTCCACTTATGGGTACGTGCTTAGTTTGGGATCTGATCACATCTTTTGGTTGAGTAAAAAGAAATCAACAATTACTTTATCATCAACAAAGGTTGAGTAAAAAGAAATCAACAATTACTTTATCATCAACAAAGGTTGAGTATAGAAGAGTGGTCAACATCACCATTCAAACACTTTGGCTATAGAAATTCCTCACTTATATTGGTATCTAGTTTCATCATCTGACTATCATTTGATGTGACACCCAGAGCACACTGAAGTTTGTCAGAGACCTAGTGTAGTGAGAGAGGGAAAATAACATCGAGATCTATATTCATTACATCAGAGAGTTGGTTCATGACGAGATCATCAAATTGCAATATTTTCCTTCCTTTGAACAAACTGGTGACATATTCACCAAGAATTTCTTTGAGTGAAAATTCCACTTTCTATGTAACCGTCTTGGAGTGAAGGACATGACTGCTTAACAACTGTCTTTCTTTCATTTTCACAATGTACTTTGAGGGGGGGTATTCCCTCTTTCCTCTTTTTTTTTTCTTTTTATTTTTAGTGCTAATTGATTAGATGCATTATAAAATGGGTAGCTAACATGGTTGCTTTCCAAAACCAATTGCTCATT
>ML777171.1:838426-877900 GCA_009831015.1 Picea engelmannii | reverse complement strand
AAATTTTGAAACTTACTAAAATTTGCTTATTCCAGCATATTCATTCCTAGATTTTTATAAATAAAATAACATTTTTTCATAACACACTTTGCATACAAGTTAAATTTAAGTAAACACTTCACAGTTTTGAGTTTAAATACCTGTCACTGATGCTACTATCTGCAGCAGAATCTTTGCTTGAACCTTCGCTTGAACACCCCAAAACCACCACCCTGCCGACCAGTACGCCTAGCCCTAGGACATCTATGGACATCCTAGCCCTCCGAGCCCAAAACCCCTCAGCCCCGGTGTGCACTGTAAATCCTACTGTTCTAACTCTGTCTCCAAGCTTCAAAAATCACTCCCTTTCGAATGCATGCATCCCCAATTGAATCCTCCTCCTTGCCTTATGCCTCCATCACCGCCCCCCAAACCTTCACTCCCCACCAACCACCTTATCCATTCATTAAAACCTTATCCCTTCATTTAGTTCATATTAATTATCTTATCTTTTAATTAATGWTCCCTATAACGTATGGGTTACGTTATCCCTCATGGGATACGTAACCCCTTTAACCTTATTTATGTTTTTATTTTTATTTTCACCCATTGGTTTATTTCATAATTAATCAATTACTTTATTTAATAATTAATTAATCACTAACCATTAATTTAATAATTAATCATTTAATGTCCCTTTTAATAATTACTCAATCATTAACCCCTAATCAAGGAGTTAATCAAACTTCAGCTAAGTATAATCAAAATAATTAATTAATAACTTGTAATCAATTAAGGTTATATAATAATTAATCATAATTTAGCCAATGTTTAGGTTTATTTATGAAATTAAAAAAAGGGTCATTACACTCAGATATGGTCTTGGAGAATTGGCAACAAATATTACATGAAGTCTCCACAAGAAGATGCACAAGAATAGACCACACAGTAAGATGGGTGGGTACAAAGATAAGAGAACCTCCCAATTTTCATGGGGTGAATGAATTTAAAGAATTCCTAACAAGATATGAAGATGAAGTGTTAGAGAATTAGAGGCTCTTATCCCTAGACATCGCACTCAAGGAAACATCTCCAAGATGGTGGGGTGCGCACAAAGAAATAGTTAAGGTCTAATACCAATGTAAGTGACTAGTGTGCATTAGATTCAACGCAGAGTAGGGAATCAATGAGATGCAGAGATATGATGCACATATGACACCAATAAAAAAACTTCGAGAAGTGCAGAACACAATGGAAGATGACACCACCAGAGGAATGGCCTCATCAATTCATCCACACATTGGAAAGAATTCCAAAAAACTGGTATGTAGACCAGGAACTGTGCAGAGGGACTGCAGAATGGACAACATTAAAACAAAATTTTATAGTCACTTTCTCATTTGAACATGAGAACCCCAACATGGATTTAGCACTGAAACATGTAAGAGGAGTGATATTTGTTGATGAACCATAGGTTGATCTTATAATAGAGTATCAAGAACAGAACAAACAAATAGTTAATGGACTACTATCATGCTACCATGTGGAAGAAGAAGCACCAGATGAAGATGATCCATGCAACATCCATATTATAGAAGTTGAAGGTGAAAGAGAGGTGGAAGGTACATCTCTGGAATTAGAAGTTTTTTCTACGCTAATCAAGGTGAAGAAAGTCAACATTGAGACAATTGATAATCCCAAAATGGCCAGCATTAGAGACTATTGGGATGAACAAACAATGGAGAGGATAGCAGAGTTACTACGTGAGTATAGTGACCTATTCCCATCAATGTTTACAGAGATGAAAGACATAGAAGGAGAGCTAGGAGAGATGAATATACCTCTCAAACCTGAGGCTAGATCTATCATACAGAGACCGTATAAACTGGATCCAATATATAAGTAGAAAATGAAAGAAGAAATTGAAAGAATGTTGGAAGTTGGTATCATGGAACTAGTGGATGAATATGAATGGATAAGCCTTATGATAGTGCAAGAAAAGAAAAAAATGGGGGATAAAGGTTTGTGTAGACTTGAGAAAACTGAATGATGCATGCTTACATGATCCTTTTACTACCCCCTTCACAGATGAGGTCTTAGAGAATGTAGGAGGCCATGAATCATACTCATTTACATATGGATTCTTAGGTTACCATTAGATCAAGATAGCCCCAGAAGACAAGTACAAGACCACTTTTTCCATAGAATAGGGATCCTACCAATACATAGTCATGCCTTTTGGGCTGAAGAATGCACTAACCATATTTTCAAGGGTAGTAATAGCTTCTTTTAAGGAGTTTATACATCAGTTCATAGAAGTGTATCTGGATGATTGGACTGTATATAGAATGTTAAAATACCATGTGGAAGTGTTAAGGCTGATGTTGGAAAGATGCATACATTGTTAGATATCATTGAATATCAAGAAGTGCATCTTTGGGACACCTTATAGAATATTTTTGGGACACATAGTGTGCAAACAATACTTGCTAGTAGATCCGACCAAGATTGCAATGATTGTCAATTTACCACCACCCAAATTAGTGCGCCAGTTGAAATAAACATTGGGACACATAGGCTACTACATAAATTTTATAAAAGGATATGCACAGATCACTGCGCCAATGGAGAATCTATTAAATAAAAATACTAAATATTAGTGGAATGAGTATTGTTAGCAAGGTTTGGACACCCTAAAGGAAAAAATGGTCACAGCACTGATTCTAGTATTCCCAGATTGGGAAAAGACATTCCATATGCATGTAGATGCATCACCGATAACACTTGGAGCCATTCTGTTGCAACCAGGAGCAAGGGAATTGGATCATCCTTTATCATTTGTGAGCATAAAACTATCACAATTAGAGAAGAACTGTAATACTACAGAAAGAGAAGGCCTAGCTTTGGTATATGAACTTCAGAAGTCCAAACATTACTTACTGGGTAAACACTTTAAGATGTTCACAGATCATTCAACCCTCAAATACCTAGTCAACAAGTCAGTGTTGGGGGGGAGGATCTGTAGATGGCTACTGTTATTTCAGGAATTTGATTTTGAAGTGATAGTCAAACCAGTGAAGCTGAATGCAAGACCAGATCATTTGTCAAGGGTAACCAATGGATAAGAACCTACCAACTTGGAAGACAACTTCCCTGATGCACAGTTATTTTCAGTCCAAGTAGCTGATGAATATTTCATTGACATCATTGAATACTTGAGTACAAGGACTACGCCATAAGAGTTTAACACTACACAGAAGACAAATTTGTAGTCAGATATGCATAAAATCAACTGATTGTGGTACATTTATATAAGATGGGCACCGAAAACATTTTTAGAAGATGCATACTAGAACACGAAAGGCCTAGGAGTTTGGCAGAAGCTCATGAGGGAATAGATGGAGGAAATTATGTAGGGAAAGCTACCACATAGAAGGTATTACGTGCATGCCTATGGTGGACAACAATTCATAGAGATGCTAAGGACTATTTCTAGAAATGTGATGTTTGTAAGAGGGTTGGTAAACCTGATATAAGGGATGTGATTCCTCTAAGAGCACAAGTAACCTTGAAAGTATTCGAAAAATGTGAAATAGCCTTTGTGGGACCAATTAAACCACCAACAAAGAGGTCATGAGCAAGGTATATCATTACTGTGACATAATACTTAACAATATGGGAAGAACCAACACCAGTCAAATATTACAGCGTAGAGACAACAACACACTTCTTGTTTGAGCAAGTGATCACTAGATTTAGTTGTCCAAGGAGTTTGATGGGTGATCAAGGCACTCACTTTATCAACAGTACTATCAAGTCTATGACTGAGGAGTTTGAAGTCTATCATCAGAAGAGTACACCATACCATCCTCAAGCAAATGGAACAATGGAAGCCTTCAACAAGATCCTAGAGAATTCCCTAACTAAGATTTGTAATGTCAACATGGATGATTGGGATTTGAATATACCAGTAGTATTATGAGCATACAGGACTACATGAAAAAGTTGATAGGATAGACACCATTCAGGTTGGTATATGGACAAGAAGCAATAGTACCATTAGAATTTCTTCTACCTAGTCTGCACGTCGCAACAATTACCAACATGACAGAATGAGGTGAAGTAAAAGAAAGGCTAAACCAAATCATGGAAATGGAGGGAGATAGGATTCTAGCAGGATTTCATCAGGAGGTATAGAAAGTAAGAGATAAATATTTGCATGCCAGACATATCAAGAGGAAGGATTTCAAGGAAGGATACCTAGTCTTACTCTATGACAGTAAGTTTTTGCAACATCCTGGAAAGTTCAAAATGCATTAGCTAGGGCCCTATGAAGTAAAGACTATCACAGATGGGGGAGTTGTACAACTAAAGGATCTCACAGGAGAAAATATGAAAGGAATCATCAATGGGAGTCGACTGAAACTGTATAGGGACAATCAACCTCCTAGCACTTGAAAGGTTACAACGCAATAAGAAAATATGTACATAGTGGATTATAGTAGCGAAAAAAATGCAACGCATAGTAGAAAAGGGGACTCAACACGACAAAAAAAAAGGAATGTCTGCGCGAAACATCTGGGTGATACACTGCACACTAAGGAAATGATACACAATAATTACACCGCACACTTGAGATGCTCAACGCATTGGGAAAAGGACCAACAGTCAAAAAAAGAAGAAATATGAAAAATGGCGGGTATGGTCAGAAAAAAACGACAATTTGAAAAATGATGGTTACGGAAAAAATGTGCCAGCATGTGAAATTTATGAAATTTAATGGAACATACACAAACAACTTTATCACATTTATCGCAACTAGGGAAGCTTATCCGAGAAGCTTCACAACATTCATGATAGGCTCTATATAAAGGGGAACATGGGAAAAACATAACTTATTGTAAAATTGAAAAATTGTAGAGATAGAGGGCACACAGAGCAAAGGAGAATAAAGAACTTCACAGTGCAGACCAATCGAAGCCATTCAGTGAAAACCAACCAATACCCATGATGACACCACCAAATATGGGTACACCAAGCCATGCAGCTAGGAAAACCTGTAGCAAGGTCAAAGTGCCTTAGGGAACCAACAAGGCCGAGTGAGAAACCACATAGAGGGGGGAATTCATCGATATCAACACAATTCTCTCACCACACAAAGAGCCAACAAGACCTACACCGGTGGAGGTAGAAACACAAGCCCCAATAACAACAACCATAGACATTGATCTGCAAGAGAGCGTTCGATCACATTGTATATGATGCATGCAACCCATGTAAAACTGTGATGACCGAAGGATCCCAGTAAACAAATGACGAAGCCATCATGCGCATGGATGCTGTAGCACCCAAACCACTGAGAGAAGGATCAGTGCAACAACATGAGGGTTTGGTGGAAGACATCACCGATCAAACAGAATTTGACATAGAAAGGAGACATATGGAGGTAGGGACCTCAAGCCAACAACTAAGAGGAAAGGGAAAACATCCCATGGTGTGGTCCCTGCACAGACAACCTGATGCAACTATCGTACTTACGTGCATTCTAGAAGGAGTGAAATACACACCAAAACTCCTAGGATGTGTGTCGAAATTGAAATAATCAGACCACGACGTGGCTAATCTTGGAAAATTTCCCAAGTTTGCACAACAAGTGTACTTGGAAAACATAGGGACAAGCCCCTTTGGAGACCCAATATTAAAACCAAAGCCATGGGCAGCTAGCCTAGCTAATATAGGGATTATAAACTTGCTTGAGATTCCTCATTTTGGAAGGGGGAAAGAGGAAAACAACAGTGTCAAGCAGTTGATGGAGGTCCTCCATGGAGGATTCCTATGGTTGGAACAACCCATCTCGATAGACGTAGAGCTTATAATAATCATCACAGGTCTGCCATCAAGGGGTGAGAACCTCGAGCAGTACCTTGAGGAAAAATAAAAGGAGAAATTCTTGGTTGAGAAGATGAAGAAAACCTATGGTATAGAGAGGGGCTCACACGAGATCATAATTAAAAGGATCAGTGATGCATCGACGAGGATGGCCACCAAAATCCTAGCTTGCAAAATGATCAGGAAATGCCGCAAGGAGGAAGTCCTTGTCGGGGTCATCACAACTGCAGCGCAGTGCGCTAATGGCACTTTGCTCAGCTGGGCCCCCTATTTTTTAAATTTGTTTCTCGACGACTGCAAAGATGCGCAATGCTTCGAGACATAGTTCCACTACTCATGGCTACTCATGTTGATTTCACTGATGGGATGGAAGGAGCCCCCATACTCTCATTTTTGTGAGCACATAGGTCATTGCTGTGCAACACAATACACATCGTTGGGGAGAAAATCAGACCCCAACCATAGAAGTGCCAACACAAGCACATTTTCCAGGTACTTCAATGAAATACATGAGAGCATTGCAAACTCCTCGAGAATTACTCCAGACGTGGTCATGCAATTCAGGGACATAGCTAAATTCAAAGCGACAAAGAAAAATATGTGGATCCAAGCATGCAGGGATCCAGATAGGGAGTGGATACAATTAAGGTACTGGATCACAGAAGAAGATGTAGAAATGGCTATGAGATATTGGAATGATGACTGGTGCATCCCAGTATTAACTCAAGAAGTGCCTAAGGTTACATAAGTAGATGTAGGGTCAACCAAGACATCTATAGGATACAAAGATGCACCTAAAAAGACAAAACCAACTCAGAAGCCAACGCAACAGAAGAAGGGGAGTGCGCTAAAGAAAGATGCACATGCAAGAAAAAAGGACACTGCCCTAACAGTAAGATCAGAACAAGGAATGGGGGATACAAAAACACAAGAAACCCCCTCGACAACAACCCCACAGGAAATAGTGCAACCCAAGAGGCCAATCATATAGACATGGGGGTTCACGCAAGAAGGCCAAGGTACATAAGAAACCACCAGAATATATGATCACCAAAGACGATGTCGAACTCATGGCCGAAAAAGTGCAAGAACACGCAACTGAGGAGTTCGAAGATGCCAAACACAAAAGAGGTTGAATTCAGGATGAGTTGATTGATATAAGGTAGGTCCTAGAATAGATCAAAGGATCACACAAACCTACAAGAGGGACATAGTCAGTCCAAGCAGGAACAAAAGCTGAGGCAAGGGCCATGCAGAACGAGCAGGATACCATAAAAACTACAGTGTAGGTGAGCCTAACCTTCACAATTACACCCAACATGCTTTATATGGATGAAATGATAGCCTATCCACCACTAAAGGATCTGGCGCAAGTAGAATTGGTACTAGAAATGATACCAACTAAGGCACTGTACAAGCTTCAAGTCAGTGTTGCACAGGAGGTGCAGTTGCGTGCACGAACATATGAAAAATACTTGCAACATACGAATAATGGAAAGGAAGCGTTAAAATTGGTGGCCGAGAAGGTCAATTTCAAAACCAAGGAAGAAAAGGAATGCACAGACAAGCTAGAGCAGGGATAGAATGCAACATATAATCGAATCCTGAATAACACACAAGCAACAAAGAGTAGCGTAGAGGAGAAGATAAACCTCATCGCGAAGAAAATTGACCAATACAGGAAATATATTGAGGAGATAAAAGAGAAGCTCAATCCCATGACCTCGCCTGAGGTCTGAGAGTAGAGAAAAGAAAAATTTTCACTCCAACTAACAGCGATGGAGAAACAAGTCAATACATAAGTAGAATTGTTTGAGAAAGCAGCACAACTTTGGACAACTCTGGAGGAAGATCAACATGTCCAACAGTGGGACCAGGAGGAAGAGAGAATAAGCACGACAATCTAGGACCTCAAGCAGAGTCAAAAGACAATTAGAATCACCGAGCAGATGAAAGGGATGCATGATATCAAAAATCTGCAGGCAAAGATAAAATCTGTGCATACACAGAAGCAGGAACGAGAGACCCATATGGAACCTCTCCAAGAGATAGTAGCGGAGATTATCACATATTTTGAGGAGGAAAATAAGAACATGGACCAATCATAGGTAGAGTGTGCAACAATCATACAAGAGGAGATCACAGTGCAAGCACTAGAGGCACTAACAAAAAAATCTGTGCACATCAAAGCCAAAGGAAGGGAACTTACACACAAGTTCCATAGCCTAGCAGAGGTTATTGAGGTAGCGTGAAATGCCTAGGTGGCTTGGGGAAATCCACATGTCAGCATTGGAGGCATGTTGGGAACATGCCTATTTTGAGGAGATGCTATTTTTGAGGGAAAAACCCACAATGAGAAAAGTACAACTGGAAGGAAAAGCAACACGTGCGAGGAAAGCATGCAAGACATGCATGCAGGGAAACCTAACCACATTAGGGTTAGGGTTTTGTAAAAGAATGTAACAACTGTTGAGATGAGAATTAGGATATATAAGTACCTAGGAGGTCCAGGGAAAGAAAGAGAGATGTCTGACAAAGTTTTGTAATGTTTGAAGAAGGAAACTATTGTAAGATCTGAAACAAATTCTGTAAGAAGTTGAGCTGTAGGAGAGTCAAGCAGCACAATCCTGAGGGTTAGATCATAAGCTGAGGATATTAGTGTGATCTATTCAACCTCACAGGGTTAGTGGAGCCTGTTGATATTGTAATATTAGAGAATGTAGTGCACAAGGTGTCATATATTGTAGAACCATAATAAAAGAGCCTAAGCTGCCAAATCTTTGTGGATGTAGCCTGGGAGGGGGTGAAGCATGATAGATCATGTGTTATGTGAATTGGTTATGGTTTATGCATTTGTTGTTAATGATTAAATATTAGATGAAGGTATTGATGAGATAGTTATATCTGTTGATTTACATGTGTTGGAAGCAGGCCAAAGCGGAAAGAAAGGCAATTTTGGGAAAGAGGGCATGCACGAGGAAAGAAACAACTGGAAGGAAGAACAACACACGCACATCCATGGAAGACCTAACGAAGGTAGGGTTAGGATTTTGGTAATGTATTGTAATGGTTAAAGAGCCAGAAATGTATAAATAGAGATACCTAGGTCTTAGAGTGAGGACTAGTCGTTATTATAGAGAGAATTATTGTAGCGAGTTGGTATGTAATATTTTGCTGTATGACCTATTTTTGTAAGCTACTAAGCTAGAGAAGACAGAGGAGGGTAGATCTTGAGGGTTAGATAGCAGTCTGAGGATCCTGGTGTGATCTAGTTCGCCTCATATAGATCTTACCCAACTGAGAAGAGTTGTAAAGTGCACGACGCTGTAATGAATAACTACTATAATAAAATAGAGAAGAGCTAGATCTTTGTGGACATAGCCCAGGAGGGGGTGAACCACTGTAACATCTATGTTATGTGATTGAATGCATGCATGTATTTATTATATTTCAATAGATATTGATAAGATAAATGAATGAGTTAGTATATTTATGCCTAAATCGTGATAACAATATACTGCATTAATGAGTCACAGTAGCACTCTCAAGACACAATTATCAGATCTCTCACTCAATCCTAGGCTGTAAACACATGAGTATTGCATCCACACATTAAGACTATCTCGGGTGAGACAATGCAGTGCACCCCATGCGTTGTGTTGCCTTCTGGTTTACCATGAGGGCCGATAGTTTTAGAGGTTTTGTTGGAAACCCGAAAAGACATGAACCTTGGGTCAATAAACTCAGACGAGATACTCAAGTAAGTAAGCCAACAAATGGTTTTGTTGCTATTGATAGGAACATGAGAGGATTGAGTAGAGGCGAAGAGGTGGAGCATAATAATACTAAAGCAAAAAATAAAGCAATGAGCTAATAGAAGGGGATGTTGAGACCGTGGAATCCCACAAAAGAAGATATCGAAGCTTGGTTAAGAACAAAAGAGTTGGAGTTTGCATAAAAAGATTAAAAAAAACCTAGAATAACACCCCACAAATATCTTGAGAAATACGTGTATACTGATTTGCATGAAGTCTTTTTTTGTGACTTTCCATAGTTATTGTAGGAGTGGATACTAAGGTTGAAGGATAACTACACAACGAACTGGATCCAACAGTTAGAGTGGACCCCATGGAAAATTGAGCAGTTATAACAGGTGAATAAAAAATTCACCTGCACAATAGATTTTTGGCTTGACAGTATTGTGGCAATCTTTATAACAGAGTTTGCAGTAGATACAACAAAGTTGTACAACACAACGAAGCAAGAGTTTCTATGTGGATCTAAAGGAAGGTACATTAGATCGCTATATACTTCTATTAAGATATTGTTATATAACAAAGGTGTAATGACAATGGAGTCAGACAACTAAACTTCACTGAAAGAAAGAGGATAAATGGAAGGAGGAAAGGATAAGGGAAATAAGGAGGAACTCTTGGACCCAATCATGATGGATGACGACCAGATCAAGTGGAACATGGGGACATCTGGAAATACATGTAGCGGTGTACCCTAAAAATACAAGGTGAATACCAAGAAGAGAGCCATAGCTGGGAGGGAAGGCTTGGTGAGTGACAAGGAAGAGGTCGAGGATCTTCGGGCTGTGGAGAAGATTGAGGAAATCCTGCGTGCAACATATGATAGGAAGGCGAGAGGTCCAAGAATTGGAAGAGAAGGAAACAATCCTATCCATGTTAATGTCAATGTGGAACCCATAAACCCATGTGCGACTAATACACCAAAGAGAACACCACCGTTTAGAGAACCGAAGTTCGGAAGAAAGACAACAGGAAGTACATCTACACAAGGAACAACAACTGGAGGAGCCAGTTCAGGAAACACTAGTCAAGTATCTACACTGTGCGGAGGTCGTAGTTCAACATTTAGAATGGAAGGACATGATCCCACCATCAGGTTACCAGAATTTAAAGGAGAAGCATCGGAGGACCCAGGGAAACATTTGTTCATCTGTGAGAATATTTGGGAAGAAAAACAGATCACAGATGAAGACACTAAACTAACACAACTAGCGATTACACCAAGGGATCACACACTGGATTGGTATATGAGTTTATCTACAAACACTCCACCGGGGACAACCAAAACAATTGCAGACATCAAGAAATTACTGATAAATGCGTTCCTGAAGCCAAGTTCAGAGTATTAGTACATGAATGAGATGAATGAAATTAGACAGAAACCGAGAGACTCTGTGTGGGATATTGACCATAGATTGAAGCGACTGAAGGGAAATTTGAAATATCTCATGATTGATATGCAACATAGGAACCTATTTGTCAATTCACTGCTACCACACTTAAAATATCCATTGCGACAACATAAGTTTCATATTTAGGCAGAGGCTCTGCAGGAAACCCTACAACTAGAAGAAAACTAGTATCAACAGACATACCCAACCATCGAGGAATTGAAGGAGGATTTGAAGAACTTAACGTTTCAGCTAAACCATAATAAGAGCAAGGACAAACGAGAAGTTTTTTGGTGCACTACATGTAGGATGAAAGGACACTACAAGAACAAATGTCCAACATTCGCACAGTATATGACAATAAGAATGCAAAATCCATTACCAACAGGAGGACTATGGTGCGAAGTCTGTAAGAAACTGGGCCATGATTTGTATCACTACCCAATGATGAAGAAATACCAGATAGTCCCAAGGATTTCATATTGCAACTTTTGCAAGTTAGTGGGCCACGATGACAAAGATTGTAGAACTCTGGATCTGATGTGAGAGATGACATAAGATTCATATAGAGTGTAGGAAGAAATGATGACTGGGAAATCCACACCAGAATTTAATTAAGTATCAACCCCATACAACATTGTGCAGTAGCAGTATAATACTGCACAACAACCATATAATACCGTGCAACCGCAGTACAAAACAATGGAACCTTAGTACAATACTGTGCAGTATAATCAGGTGCCACAGTATAATGCACCAAGAGGAGATTGTGCAGGCTACAGAGGTGGAGGACGAGTGAGAGGAGGTTTTGAACGAGGTAGAGGACTAGTGGTATGCCATGATTGCCAACAACCGATACATTATGAAAGGGAATGTCCACTTCCACCAACAACTTGTATGTATTTTCGTGCATCAGACCATGATACAGAAGAATGTCTGACACTATTAGTAAATATTTAGGAAAAGAGGAACCAAAACAACCAAAATGTTCAATGTATTTAAGCCAAAGTGAGGGATGAAGGATGAAAAATCAACATAGTTAATCACTGAGGGGCTAAAATAGGAAACAACACAGTCCGACAAGAGCTAGGACAACACCAATGGGTGAAGAATAATACCGAACCAAGGAAGCAGTTCGATGCGCAAAACGAGAAGGAGATATTTAAGCAAGCCAGACAAGAATTTCAGGAGGAGGACATGGCATCAACTTAAATTGCACAACAAAGAAAGGAAGCACTGTAGTACAAGATGCCTTCATTATTGGATCATACCAACAAAATGCAACCCCTGGGACAAGTAAGTACAATCAAAGGCTTTTTGCAATCATGTGTAAAAGTATTGAATGACCCATAATCTGTTAAAATATTGCAAAACATATTAGAAAGATGTAGTATATAGATGAAAGGAAAAGCAGAACAAAAGAAAGTCAATCACCTACATACAAGGAGAAGAACAAGTAGAGAATTCAGACTCAATGACAATATCAGAGATTTCAACATGTGAGATATCATACTGGATCTAGAATATGAAGTGAATCTATTACCAAAGAATACATGGTAATGCATGGGGGATCCCACATTAGGATACTCACCTTTTCAACTGAAACTAACAAACCAACATAGATTTCTACCAATTGGTAGACTGAAGGGAGTAACAGTAGACCTAGATGGAGTGTGCACTAAAGAAGACTTTGAAGTGATTGAAATAGTGGATGACAAAACAACATATCCAACGTTACTTGGTTTGGATTGGGCATTTGACAACCAAGCCTTAATCAATTTGAATACAAGAAACATGAAATTTGAGTCAGGGGAATATAGGGTCATCACACCATTAGACCCATAAGAAGGGGAAAGGTTTGTAGAACCTATTTTCCTAGACTTAGAGGAAATCAACCAACTATACAGAACAACTGCGCACGATGAGGATTACGTAAACCCAACCGCATATGGGATACTTAGTTGGCGGAGAATTACTTCATGTGCAACAAACTCAAATATTTTTTTAGAGAACTAGAAACAAAGGATACACAAAGTTTCCATGAGAATATGTGCATAAATAGTTCACGCAGTAAGATGGGTAGGCACGAAGATAAGGGAACCACCCAGTTTCCACATAATAAATGATCTGGAAGTATTCTTGGCACAGTATGAAGATGCAATTTTAGAGAATCAGAGACCGTTGTCACTTTATATAGAACTCAAGGCCACACCTGCAACATGGTGTGGCACACACAAAGAGACAATCACAGATTGGTACCAATGTAAGTGGTTACTGCGCATAAGGTTCGACACAGAACAAAAAAATAACAAACAATAGAAGTATGATGGAAAAGGAGCACCAACAGAACACTTGGAGAAGTGTAGAACGCTGTGGAAAATGACACCCCCAGAGGAATGGCCTCACCATTTCATACACATTCTAGAGGGAATACCAGCGAACTGGTATACAGACCAGGAACTGTGCAAAGGAACTGCGACCTGGAAGACATTGTAACATAAATTTAGAGTCATTTTCTCATTCGAGCATGAGAACCCCAACATAGATGAAGCTCTTAAACAAATAAGAGAAGTGATATTCATGAAAGAACCATAAGTCGAACTCATAACATAAGAACATCAACGAAACAAATAGACAGTCAAAGAATTGTTGTCATGTTACTATGTGCAGGAGGAAGCACCAAATGAAGATGATCCATGTGATATTCAAATCGAGGAAGTAGAAGGCGTAAGAGAAGTGGAGGGCTCACCCATAGAATCAAGAGTTATTTCTGCACCGATCAAGGTAAATAAAGTCAACATTGGGACAATTGAGAACCCCTAAATGGCCAACATTGGAGATTACCGGGATGAGCAAACAATGGAAAGCATAACAAAGTTACTGTGCGAGTACAACAACCTGTTTCCCACAACATTTATAGAGATGAAGGTTATAGAATAAGAGCTAGGAGAGATGAAGATACCACTCACACCTGAAGCAATACCGATCAGAAAACGACCATACAAGCCGAACCCAATATATAAGAAAAAAGTCAAAGCTGAGATCGATAGGATGCCTGAAGCTGGAATCATAGAACCAATGGAAGAATAAGAATGGATAAGCCCGATGGTAGTTCAGGACAAAAACAAGGAGGGATAAGGATATGTGTCGACTTGAGGAAGTTGAACGATGCATGCCTACATGACCCGTTCCCTACAACCTTCACAGATGAAGTGTTAGAGAACGTAGGTGGACATGAAGCTTACTCATTCACTGATGGATTCTCGGGTTACCATCAGATCAAGATAACACATGAAGATAGATACAACACCAAGTTTGCGACAGAATGGGGATCCTACTAGTACAAAATCATGTCGTTTGGATTGAAGAATGCACCAACAATATTTTCTAGAGTAGTCATCACCGCGTTTAAGGAATTCATCCATCAGTTTCTCGAGGTATACTTGGATGATTGGATAGTCTATAGTTTGTTTAAAGACCATGTAGATGTCTTACGACTGATGTTAGAAATATGTAGGCAGTGATAGATATCATTAAACATAAAGAAATGTATATTTAGAACACTTTTTGGGATACTATTGGGCCATACAGTATGCAAACAAGGGTTACTAGTAGATCCTGCAAAGATTGCAGTCATTGTTAACTTGCCACCACCTAAAAAAGTCCATCAACTAAGAGCAACATTGGGACACACAGGGTACTATAGAAAGTTCATCAAAGTATACACAAAAATTACTGCGCCAATGGAAAAATTGTTAAGAAAAGATACAAAGTTTTAGTGGAACGAAGAGTTTCAACATGGTTTGGATACCCTGAAGGAAAAGATGGTCACCGCGCCAATATTAGTATTTCTAGACTGGGAGAAGGAATTCCACGTTCATGTAGATGCATCAGCCATAACACTTGGAGCTATATTGGCCCAACCAAGAGTGGAGGATTTGGATCACTCCATAGCATTTGCGAGTCGAAAGCTATCAGAATTAGAGAAGAACTATAACACTAGAGAGAGAGAAGGCCTAGCTATGGTCTACGCACTGCATAAGTTTAGACACTACTTATTGGGGAAACACTTTAAGATGTTCACATATCACTCAACCCTTAAATACCTAGTTAACAAGCTAGTGTTGGGGGGGAGAATTTGTCGATGGTTACTACTATTTCAATAATTTGACTTTGAAGTAATAGTCAAGCCAGGAAAATTGAATGCAGGACCTGACCACCTATCAAGGGTCACAAATGGAGAAGAACCTACGAATTTAGAGGACAAATTTCCGAATGCACAATTATTTTCAGTCCAGATCGCTGACCATTACTTTGCAGATATCATCCAGTACTTGAGCATAGGTATTGCGCCTCCAGAATACAATACCACGTAGAAGAAAAATCTAGTAGTCTGGCCTACAGACTATCAACTTATCGCATGACACTTATACAAAATGGGTGCAGATAACATCTTGCAAAGATATGTGTTAGAACATGAAAGACCAAGAGTTTTAGAAGAAGCCCACGAGGGAATAGAAGGAGGGTAGTATGCAGGAAAAGCTACCGTGCATAAGGTATTGCGCGTAGGAATATGGTGGTCGACCATTCATAGAGACTCGAAGGAGTACTTCCAAAGCTGCGACATTTGTCAAATGGTTGGTAAACCCAACAAAAGGGATGAGATGCCATTACAACCACATGTAACATTGCAGGAATTCAATTCATGGGCAATAGAATTTGTGGTACCAATCAACCCACCAACGAAAATAACATGAGCAAGGTACATTATCACCACAACACAATACCTAACAAGATGGGTGGAAGCAACACCAGTGAAGGATTGCAGTGCAAAAACAACAACACACTTTCTATTTGAACAAGTAATCACTCAATTTGGGTGCCCATGAGTTTTTAGAGCGACCAAGGTATGCACTTCATCAACAACATGATCAACTCTATGAATGAAGAGTTTGAAGTGCATCATCAGAAAAGTACACCATATCACCCACAGGCAAACAACACAGTAGAGGCATTCAACAAAATTCTTGGGAATGCACTAACGAAGATATGTAATGTCAACAGGGATGGTTGGGACCTTAAAATACCAATAGTATTATGGGCCTACAGGACTACATGTAAGAAGTTGACAGGGCACACACCATTTAAACTTGTATATGGTTAAGAAGCAGTGGTGCCATTAGAATTTCTAGTATCCAGTTTGCACGTAGCAACAATTACACACATGACAGAACAAGGGGCAGTACATGAGAGACTAAACCAGTTGATGACCATGGAGAAGGATCAGATATTAGCAGGGTTCCACCAAAAATTTCAGAAAGCAAGGGATAAATATTGGCATGACAGAAACATCAAGAAGAAAACTTTCAAGGAAGGAGATTTAGTGTTGATGTATGACAACAAATCCATTCAGCACCTAGGAAAACTCAGAATGCACTGGCTAGGACCATACAAAGTAAAAACTGTCATAGATGGAGGAGCTGTACATTTGAAAGAATTAGTAGGCGCACAACTCAGAGGGATGATCAGCAGGAGTCGACTGAAGCTGTACAAGGACAATCAACCACCCACTACTTGAAAAGTCACCGTGCAGTAAAAAAAAAACAAAACAAAACTAGGATATTAAACGATATGAATAGAGGTACAATGTGCCAGAGGAAGAAGGAGCATGCACACTTAGGAATAAAAACTCGACGAGAACAATGCCAATGACAAAGTCACCATGGAAACAAGTGGGAAAAGTAAAGATGACAAAAGTAGTATGAAATGATGGAGTTATGTGGAATTGACTACTGGAAAGGACCGACGGGACGCCACATTAATCGCGCCAACTGGAGATGGCAAGGGAGAGTAATGAAAATTACAAAGGAAATAGAGGTGCATTGAATCCACAATAAAGGTATCTTCTTCGAAAAGATTCATGCGATTCCCATACAAAACATAGACGCAACAACAAACAATCTATTGCGATATTAGAAAATAAAGAGGACGAGAAAGCATAAGGAACATAGAGTGGAGTTCACAAAGGGAATAGACAATATTCAAAGTCAACAACGATCAATACTCACCACCATGGCACCACCAAAGCAAGCAAAAACAAGACAAACTGCCAGAAAACCCAAAGTTAGAACCAGGGCACAGGTACAATTGGAAGAAGGTGAACAACAGCCGTCGAAGATCGTCAATGTCAATGAAATCCCCTCACCAGATACAACACCGATAAACCCAACACCCTTGGTGGAAGAAACCTAACAACCAACACATGAGGGCATGAAGGTGGATATGCTGGCATAAGAACAGGGGCAATAGAACCAAGTCGCATAAATCCTGAAGGAGACACAACTAGAGAACTCTGAAACCACTTCGAGAGTCAATGGAACGACGAAAAATCAGGAAGAAGCAGTTGAGCCAGATGAGTCTCAAACAACCCCGTCAGACCACCAACCAGAAGGAACAATAGAAGATGTCATGAGTTGGCCATAATGGTATTCTAAAGTAAAAATGACGACCACTAGAACCTTGAGCCAACCACCACCAAAGAAATACAAGCAGTAGGTACCTAGGTCACCTCGCAAGCAACCCGTCGCAACCATTGTTTTTCCGCATATACCAGATGGGGTACATGTGAAAACAAACTTGTTGGGTCATATCGACAAGCTAAAATACTCAGACCACAATATAGTAGACATGGGAAAGTTCTTGGAATTCGTAAAGAGGGTATACCTAAAGACTATGGGTCTAGATCCATTTGGGGAACTAGTTGATCAACCACTCTAGTGGGAAACAAGGTTGAAAAAAACGAGGATTTTAGGTCTGCTAGACCTACCCCACTTTGGCAGGGGAAATTACACAAAACATTGCATCAAACAATTGATGGTGGTCACACATGGCGGGGATATATGGTTGAACAAGCTCGTTTCGATAGACGTAGAGCTTATTGCGAACATTACAGGGTTGCCATCCCGGGGGATGGATCCCGTGAAATTCCTCGACGATAAGAAAAAGGAGAAAGCACTTGTGGAGGAGATGAAGAAGAAATATGGTACGGACAGGGGGATGTAAGGAATCATCATCAGGAGGATCAATGATGTCGCAACACAAATTAATGAAAAAATCTTGGCCTGCAAGCGGCTAAGGAAATGCCACAGAGAGGAAGTTTCAGTTGGGGTTGTCGCAGTCACAACATAATGTGCCGAGGGCACCACAGTGGGTTGGGCACCCTATCTGTTAAATTTATTTTTCGATGATTTCAAGGATGCACAAGATTTCAGAATGAAATTTCATTACTCATGGCTTCTCATGCTAATTGCCTTTATGGGATGGAAGGAACCGAGATATGTCTCTTTCACTACCAGACCCAAACCTAATCAGGGAGAGAGATATCTATTACTGGGTGCCACATCCGATGCTAGGCACAAAAAGATGAATGGATCCATATTCGAAGAATACCTTCGTGACCTAAAAGAGGCCATCTCCAACATGTGGAGAATAACACCACAGGTTGTCGCACAGTATCGATATATCACCAACTTCAAGTCCACGCAACATGTGATGTGGATACAGGCGTGGAAGGACCCCAATAAGCAATGGTTACAAATGTGCTACTGTATCATGGAGGGAAACATCAACATGGTTATCAAAGACTAGGAAGACGAGTGGAAGATTCTAGTCCTCGCCCAAGACTTCCCAGAAAGGACAACAAAAGAGGAGGCAGGGTAGGGAGAGAAACACAACCTCAAGAAATCCCAATGCCCAAGAAACAAAGGATGGGCCAGAAAAATACGAAGCAAACAAATGAAGGGACAACTAAGACGGGGACCCAGAAGGGGAAGAAGGATGATACACAGTAGACCAAAGAACAACAAAAACAAGCTGAGGCTGTGCAAGGGACTACACGAAGTCCCAATCCCTAAGAACTAGGCCTTAGTAAGAGACCAACTACTCATACAGGGGGCACATGCAAGAAGATGAAGGCACAAAGAGCACCTCCATAATACAGGATCACATAAGAAGATGCAGAGATGATAGCCTGAATGGTTCAGGATTGTATATCCGAGGATTTTGACAATGCTTTGCACCACAGAGAAAGAATTCAAGAGGATCTGGTAGACATGCGACAAGTCCTCAAGTAGATCGGGGAAGCGTAGACAACAGATAGCGGCATGGGAACAAGGCCATCAACATTGTAGATAGGAGAAATACTGGAAGAAGGAGAGCGAGATACAGTCCATACAATACCGCAGCTGAACACAACATTCCACATTACACCTAGTATGCTGGGCATGGACAAGATCGTGGGGCAGACACCCCTAAAATACTTAGCCCAAATCCAACTGGTATTGCTGCAGATACCATCCAAGGCTCTACACAAATTACAGGTTAGCGTTACCTAAGAGGTACAATCTCTTGAACACACAAAATTAGCCGAATTACAACAGGAAATAGGGAAGTGGGATGCACTGGAAATAATATGCGAGCAAGATAAGTTCGAAACCCAAGAGGAAAGGGAGTGCATGAATGGATTGGAGCAGAAAGTGGTAGGAACTTATGAAAAAATTCCAAAAATGATGCAGAGGGAAGAAATTATAGCAGCAGAAAAGATTGATCAGATTGCACAGGAAATCGATCAATATCAGAAGGAGATCAAGAATCTCTGTGAGAAGCTCACACCCACCACTCCACCAATAGTAAAGGAGAAAAGGAAGCAGGAGGCAACAAAGAAACTATAGGAGATAGAGCAACAAGCCAACACACCAACAGACTTGTTCGATAAAGAAACACAACTTTGGACAAAGTTAGAGGAGGATCAACAAGTCCAAAGGTGGGACAAGGAAGAAAAAAAGATAAGCACAACTATCTAAGACCTCAAGCAGAGGCAGAAGGCAATGTCCATCACAAAGTGTGTCAAAGGGGCGCAAGACATGAAAAAACTGTAGGCAGAACTCACCACTACGCAAAAACAGAAAAAGGAGCATCAGGCTCAAATGGAACCGCTGCAAGATTGCATAGCAGAATTCATTTCACAGGTAGAGGAAGCTAAGACATAGATAACACAGACCCAAGCATAATGCACAAGATAGATTAGTGACAAAATTGCAATCTAGATAGTAGACATAATCAAGGAGAAGACCGCACAGATGCAAACAAAAGCAACATAGCTAAAGGAAAAGTTCCAGATGATCACCAAGGAGATCGAAGAAGCGCACAAAGGTCAGGTGGCTTGGGACAAGACACATGTCAGTGTTGGGTGCCTGTTGGAAGCAGGCCAAAGTGGAAAGAAAGTCGATTTTGGGAAAGAATGCATGCATGAAGAAAGCGAAAACTAGAAGGAACTACATCACACGTGCATGCATGGAAGACCTAACGATGGTAGGGTTAGGTTTTTGGTAATGTATTGTAATGGATGAAGAGACATAAACATATAAATAGAGATACCTAGGTCTCAGAGCGGGGACTAGTCATTATTATAGAGAGAACTATTGTAGCGAGTCGGTATGTAATATTTTGCTGTATGACCTATTTTTGTAATTTGTTGAGCTAGAGAAGACGAAGGAGGGTAAATCTTGAGGGTTATATAGTAGGCCGAGGAGCATGGTGCGATCTAGTCCACCTCATATAGATCTTACCCAACTGAGAAGAGTTGTAAAGCATGAGACGTTGTAATGAAGAAATACTATAATAAAAGAGTGAAGAGCCAGATCTTTGTGGACGTAGCCCAGGAGGGGGTGAACCATGGTAACCTCTGTGTTATTTGATTGAATGCATGTGTGTCTTTATTATATTTCAATAGATATTGATAAGCTAAATGAATGAGTTAGTATTTTTTTTCATAAATAGTGATAACAATATACTGCGTTAATGAGTCACAATAACACTCTCAAGACATAGTTATCAGATCTCTCACTCAATCCTAGGTTGTAAACACATGAGTATTGTAGCCACCCATTAAGACTATCTTAGGTGAGATGGCGTAGTGCACCTTGTGCGTTGTGTTGCCTTCTGGTTTACCAGGAGGGTCGATAGTTTTAGAGGCTTTGTTGGAAACCCAAAGATACATGAACCCCGGGCCAATAAACTCAGACATGATACTCAAGTTAGTAAGCCAATAACATGCATGAATAAAGAACGACAGAGTGTTTAATATATATGGACAATATATGAAATAAATGAAGATCACAAAGTACAATCCCATATCTCCACTCATTCCCAGACTGCAAGAAATTGAGCATTGCAGGCACCCACATAAATATCTCAGGTGAGACTATGTAGTACACTCTGTGTGTTGTGTTGCCTTCTGGTTTACTAGGAGGGTCAATAGTTTTAGAGGGATTTGTTGGAAGCTTGTTTAGATTTGAACCTGGGTCAGCCCAAGAGGTAGGAAGAGAGAGATAAACCAACATCACACCTCTCTAGATCACTAGTATGGCGCACTAATTAATCCATGTAGAGTATATCATGTGTATTATTCCATTCTTTCATTTAGTAATTACAATTATTTAATCTTTATCTCATTCTCCTCTCTCTCTCTCTCTATTTTTTTTGCAATCTTTGTGTGAATTACTACTAGCTAGATTCTCTATGTAGGTTTCACCCAAACTTTAAATAGATTTACTTATTACACTTTATTTCTATGTTTGTAGATGGAACATGAAGAGGTTGAACATAAAAAACAAGTTGTTCAAGAAAACATTAGGTTAAATAACCAAAGTACAATATCACCTACAAGTGATGAAGATATGAGAAATGCTCACAACTAGAGTGATGCCATCAATTCAAGTGATGAATGATAATCAATATAATTGAATGTTACTGCAAGTTGTATGTTTTGGAATATTTAGTTATGAAAATTGAAGATTTTGTTTAATGTACTTGACATATTGTCTCAATTACATGAGGACAGGTTAGCAATAAGTGTAACAATTACTTATTGGTTTCATTTTGATTATTGTGGACCTTTACGTTGTCCCATTTTGTATTACGATGAATCTCTTATTCATATATAATAAAATGGGTTTCTTATTTTATTGCATTTTTGAATGTTGCGTTGCTGATTAATTAATATATGGATGATTTATATTGTTACAAATAACAAAGGTGTAATTCGTTGGATAATGCATTAATGCAATCATTATATCACAACGTAATAACAAAAATATAAAAATCAATATTATTATAATTTTTATTTTTATTTTGAGACGATTAATTGAAAATTTGTAAAAAAACAATTAATTAAAATACATACATATTGGTGCATTGTATTATTTTTTCCTCACTAAATTATGTGTTCCATAAAATAGACAACAATGCATTTCTATGTGTTGTATGCACTGGTTCTCATTAATTACATTGAAGCTCCGGTGCTAAAAATTATGAAAAAACACCAGTACTTTAAACAACATAACATACGATTATATTTATTGTTGATTACACACCAATGATTTACATATAATATACGCACTAGTGCTTAGTAACAAAGAATGGCACCAACTTCTCACCTCAAATGTTCGAAATTTCACTTCCCTCCACTGCACATGGTAATACAAGCATCGATGCATACAAATTATACGAGCACCTATGTACCATAAAACAAAAAAGAATGATCTGGTGCTTAGTATTTATATGAGCACTAATGCATCATACAGAAAAAAAAGATATGATTGGTGTGTAATAAATATACGAGCCCCAGTGCTTTTTTGGTTTATGTATGCACCAATGCATGTTACGTAAGAATGCACTGGTGTGTGCTACAAATACACACATTGAAAAAAAACCTTCGTTCACCCATTTCTTTTTAGTTATAGGGAAAGTTTGTTAACACCTCCACTACGATTAGTGAAGTTTTTTTTGAAAATTTTGCCCAATCTTGTAACACTAAAAAGATCCACTACAAGGTGTTTTCCTTGTAGTGCTCAAGTCAGGGTGGGTGAATGGTACACACATTAATCCCTTTATCCGTATCTCTCGCTAAATTAATTATTCCACTCCTATTCAAAGGAGTTTATTAAGTTAGGTTGTATCATTTGGGTTTTCTTTCATTTGTCCTAGGTTGAGTCTAATTTCATTGCTACAATTTTGGTCTATTTCATTTCATGTTCTAGTCTCGAGTTAGGGTTTCCAAACTTTGGTATTTTGTTCTTGTTATTTGAGTATTGACCACAACTTTGTGGTCAAGGGGAATTCGTCATGCCCCGATGATTTGTTGTGTGATGTTTCTCTAGTAATGTTGATATTGAGTAGAATTTTGAAGGAAGACCCTTTGTTGAGTAAGTTTATAAGTGACGTAATCTTTTAACTTGGTTTATGAAGGTCAACCATGTCTATATTGCAATGTTGCAACTAGTTTGGGTTATGTTAGGTTTTTAGTTTATGTTCGGGTTGAGATTATCACAAGTGTTGGATGACAAGAAAATGAAAACATGTGAGAGTAATGTGATTGATGGGATAAAATTATTTGCATAGATTTTTCATTGACAATCACTTTTATGGGAAAAAGGGAAATTTAAATCCCAAATATTTGGACATGAGTGTCAACTAACAATTCTACCTACCAATATTAAGTGTACTTTTGGTTTGAAAACCCCAATACTTAACTATTTTAGTACCCACTAGTTGCATGCCTGTTGTGATTCAAAGTTTGATAACATCTCAAAGTCCATAGTTAATAAAGTCTCTGCATAAGAAGTTTGGCTTGTCCCTCAATCTTAGCACACAATTACCAGAATTTAATAGTGACAATGTTGATTAAACAACAAAATCATGGGGAAGGTGAATGCAAAAGGGGAGAGCAACAAGAAGTAGTTGGGGAAATTATTTAAGAGTCCATGTGGATATAAGAATTGGTTGATGAGGGGGTCGAATCGCAATTCAAGTTTTTGGGGGATTTGAACGACCAGTTTGAAAACAATAGACTAGTTAATCACAACTTCACCAATGCTAACTTTTTCTTTAAATGTATCCATACATGTATAATCACTAGGTAGCCATACTTGATGGTGAAATTTCCTCCACATGGAAATATGAATTTGAGCCACTTTGGGTATCAACCCTCATGATTTTTTTTGTAGTTCTATCCTTTGGGAGTATTGGGGAGATTTGTGTTTGCACTAAATTTCCGATCGGTCAGTTACATCAAATTTTTCATGGTTAGAAATGCCATACCTTATTCATTCCCATATTATTTGGATACTCATTCACCTATCTAGGGATAAGGAATACATGGTGAATTTTTTTATAGGACAAGGAAGCATTATTAAAAGAAAGGGGAAATCAATGTACATAAAAATATGGTACTATTAGGGGGGGCTGAGGAGTTGAGATTTGCATAATCAACGATGAGTGCATAAAAGTATTGTCCCAAGTGATGGCATGCATAATCATGTGTAAGATAAGAAAGGGAGAACACAACCTCCATACCCTGCCTATGGCCAAATCATGTATCCAACGGGTCCAATTAAATTGGTGCACGTATATGTAGAATAAGTTGTTTGCGATGTGTAGTGAGGCTCAAGCCACAAGTTATTCTCTTATATTTTAGTTGCATTTTCTATGTTCGGTGGTGATAATAGAACAAACAAAAACTTCAACCTAAGAGAGTACAAACTATATTGGTTTCATAATACACATCATGGAGCATCCAAAAGGATGTTGAAAATGTAGCCTTAAATGTCATATCTTTTACACAATGGTACAACATGACGATAATCACCACCATACATTCCATAAAAATTCCCAAGCACTTAATTGATGCACATTGTAGTAATTTTAAATTTAGCATGAACCACGACAATATGTATGTTTGACATAGGGTAGCTACGAAGGATACATTTTGGGTCTCTTCACTCTCAATCATGCTTACAAAATAGGGGTTAGTAAAGAGTGTGTTCACATATACATGTATGGAAGACTAAACCTCAAATTATTGTCTACATCTTTCCTAGAGTCTTATTGAATCCCTTAGGTTAAACATCTAGAAAAAAAGTTGTGGTGTGTTCCCAGGTTATGAGGAAATAGGAATGGATGAAGGGAAACAAGGATAGCTAATAACCTGACCCAAAACCATTGGATTAAGGGTCAAATTGTAATCCTACTAAGGTATGGGAGGAATATTATCAGTATTTTCCAACCATCCTCTATTCTAGATCATGCCCAATATTATGGATAGGAAATGAAGGCCTTAAGACTCTATTACAGACTATATCAAAGCTGGGCAAATGCATACTCTTGGTGTTGTGCTACCCTATGCCCTTGTGAAAACATAAATTCCTACCAAATTGTAGTCGACATATCATTTCATAGTTGTGGCTACTTTCTCTCCCCATGCTTCTAGTATTAGAAAATATAATTGTTTATCACTCATTCCCAAGGTGCAAGCAACACCCCTACTTATGGAGTTACCTACCTTGAAGGGGTTGTCCAAACTTAAGGAGATTGTTATCACCAAAAAATCACTCACAACAATACATATGATGGCTAAAGAAGTTACCAGTGCAACACACCAAAAATAATACCTCCAACAATAACATGATTCCCATTCATAAAATCACAAAACTATACAAATTGTTCCTTAAAATTCTGTGCAGTCTTCCGAGTGCCTTTCTGTGCACATCTGCATGGGCTAACACTGCCAAATTCATGCAAATTGCATGTATTGCACGACTGTCATTGAAGAAATGCATGAAGATGCATAAAAAGTGTATTTATGATTTTGGTCGGGCCTCACCCACTTTCAACTCGGGTGTACCATGAGAAGCCGCCCAAATCTAGGTCAAAATCTAGCCTTGGGACCATTTAAGGACTAGGGAGGTACCTACATGAGGTCCCCTATTCACACTACAAAATAGTTTTGTAAAAGATTGAATGAGGCCTATACATACAAGCTTGATGTAATATCCTCAAGTATTAAACATTTTATTGAATAATTTCCATTTATGGAAATTTGTACTTGGTTTTATTAAGACATTTAAATGTTATTTTTTAAATTATTGAGCAAGAGTTTGACTTGCCAACTATCCTATAAAAATAATTGAATATGACTCCATGAGTGGGGAACATGTTGGAGCTAACTCAGAGTTGGATTTGACAAGTGTTAAAAGTGGAGTTCTGTCACTGGAAACCCCTAAAAGTTAGGGATTTCTAAAGCTGTGAATTTCCAAAGAGGGAAAGAAAATTCAAGAAAAGTCCTAGGCAAAAGAAATAGGATATATACAACATATGTGGGAGGCAAGATGCTACTTAGTATGTTGAGAAGGAATGGTTTATTTTCTGTGTGAGCAAAAATGGTAGGAAAATAATTCTGAATTGTACAGAAGTGCATTGGTGGAGTGAAGCTTAGTTCTCCCTTATGGAGTCATAGTCAAGCGGTGGAAAGTGGTTGTTCCATTTGTTTTTCAGCTTGTTGGTTACATGTATATTTTTCCCCAGTTATATTCATGTTTTGTTTAGTGATGTTTTGATTAAACTACAAAAATTATGGAATATAGAAATATGTACATTACAAAAATTAAAAGTGATTGTCTCTTCATTCTGTATAAATTTCAGAGTATAGAATTCTGTTGTTCAGTTACTAGTTTGTAGGGAAATCATGTTAGAATATATCAGTTTTCTTGTTAGTGACAATCTATGATAGCTCTTAAGAGATCGTACTACCAAAATGTTTTGGAGAGACCTAAAGTTTTATATTAAGGTGGAAACAAATAGACACCATACAACTTGCATATACATTCAAAATATAACATTATTAATAATTTCTCAACAAAATTGGAAATAATTTCGAATCCAAAATGATAGACTATGAGCACAAATTTTATTAAAAAACATTGATATCTATATATATATATATATATATATATATATATATATATATATATATATATATATATATATATATATATATATATATATATATATATATATATATATATATATATATAGATAATTTCCTTTTGTAGTGAATTACAAATTGTAGTTGCGATAAAATGACTCTATATAATCAAGCATGGAGCTTGTTTCATTCCATCCAAATATAACTTATCTCGCATATATAGATAATTTCCTTTTGTAGTGAATTACAAATTGTAGTTGCGATAAAATGACTCTATATAATCAAGCATGGAGCTTGTTTCATTCCATCCAAATATAACTTATCTCGCATGGAGCATGAATGGATTTTGAGTTTATAACTACCAATACAAGATGAAGGGATTTTAACCCTATTCCAACAGAGGAACTCGAATACCTCTAGCTTGAATTAAGTTACATTTCAAGACGACCACTTGAACCTGCAAGAAGAAATTTTTTATTAATTAATGAAGCCTATAATAAAAATGATGCCTCAGTAATAGATGGTATTCTCCCTCATGACTAAAATTAATGATCAATTATTAATTGTTTTCAAACAAAAGCAGTAAGCGAAATATATTTATATATATCAATAAATTCAAATCCTGTTATTATATAAGGTAATACCTCTGTAATATGATGTAACTCCTTGTCTCAACGTTTGGAATGCCATGTGAAGGCAAGAACGCGGTGGTGCATAATTGGTCCAGCTCATGGGGTGTTAGTCCTTCCAGACTAAGGAGTAATGGCTAAACTACTAGTTAAACATGTGACAATCTACCTAGATAGACTCTATGCATAAATATTTAAGAAACTTTCGACAAACTTAAATCCTCTCCTCTCCATACGTAATTCATTCTTGGTTGATTTTCATCGTTACCTATCGTATAGAATACAAAACCCAAAGGAAACAAAACTATAATCCTTGCTTGGCATAAATAAAAGAATTTGAAGGGAATATCATGATTGGAGAGATCAATAATTGTACAAGTAATCCTTGAGAGACTTCCTAGGAGTATGAAAGGACCTTATAGTTAATGTTTTTAAGACTAAGAACCCTTTTAAATAATGATCTTATCATTATGATATGAATAAAAATGATATGGATCATATGTGATCTAGATTTACGATTTATGCAGGAACACAACATAATACACACATAACCATAAATACAAAGATGCAACGGAAATAACACTTCATTTCATTAATATTAAAGAATTGAAATTTGTTTACAGACATAATAGAAATAACTAGCTAGGGCGCTGGTAGCTTGTTTCTGAGAAGAGATGTGGCGGATATAAGCCTTTGAACTTTGTGTTACAATGAGGCTCTAAGGCCTCTATATTATTGAGAAATAATGGAAACCCTAATCCTCCAAAAAACCTAACCCTAGGAGATGAAATGCTAGAATATGGGCCCTGTCGGGGTTAATTGGTACATCAATTTCCCGGGGTCGTAACTTTGGCATACTATCTTTGTTTGATGCTTATGATACATTGTTAGAAATATCTATCCGAGGACTACAACTATTGACAACAAATAACTTAAAATAATTTTTTGATCAGTAGATACCCAAAAAACGTCGTTTAGGGCCTCAAAACGGCTCCGGAAGTTCAGGACTCGAAAACTGCCAAAAATAGTAAATTGTGCTACAATTAAGGAAACTGAAAAACTGAAAGAAACAATGGCCAGGGTCCAAGTGGAATAGGCTGATGGCCACCAATATCCACTTGGATGATTCCTCCCCACTTAGGAAGCAATGGTCCCCATTGTGTTGAGTTCCTCCATGAGATGAGGAAACTTCTGCTGAACTTGGTCCCTGGTGAGCCACTTGCCCTGGTGAAGGAGTTGGTCTGCTTTGACAACTCAATATAGCTGGATCCTCTGCTGGTGGGTGTTCCTGATCTGTGTGTCCATAATCCGATTAGTTGTGGCTTGTTCCATGTAGTCTAGGTTTACCTTTGTTGGTGTGAGTTGTTCTGCCATATCAGATGTGTCCAATAGAGGTGGAAAGTAAGGCCAAAGGCGGTCCACATTGAACACTGGGTCCAGACCAAGGAATGGTGGGATACTGAGCTCGAAGGAATTTTCCCCTACAACCTTGGTGATGGTGTATGACCCATATCGAAGCAGATGAAGCTTGTGGTGGGGTCCAGCGAGGCACTCCTTCTGCAAATGTAGCCACACTTTGTCACCCACCTGGAAGTTGTGTTGCACCTGATGCTGATCATGCCGCTTCTTGTACTTAGCATTGGATCTGTCAAATATTTCATGAACCTATTGGAAAATGTGCTTAATGCACTCAATGAAGTTGTTCGCCTTGGTAGCTTCAGATTGGACATGAGCCGAATCGGCCCGAGTAGCTGCAAATGGTATGGCTACGTCAATGGGACATAGTGGCTGGAATACCAAGCCCACCTGAAAGGGGCTGTGGTCAGGTGAGTTTGTTTCCATGCTTAGTACAAGGAAGGCCTGACATGTAATCCATGGAGATGGATTTCCAAGGTCAACTAGGGGTAGGCAACGAAGTATAGAGGCCTTGCTTTTTGATGGTCGGTTTGTCAATGACATAGGCAGTGAAGGATCTGATGTACTTACCGACATCCCGTCGAAGGTTTGGCCAATATAAATACTTTTGCAATATTGCCACTTATTTCTTGACCCTGAAATGCCTAGCGACCCGACAATAGTGCGCTTCCCAAATCATCTTGGCACACTCGCTTGAAGGAACACAAAGGTGTCCCAGGTGATATAGTAGTGCATCCTAGAGGTGAAAATTTGGAACTCACTTACCCTCCAAGAGCGTCTTGTATGTGTGGCCAAAATCTGGATCGCTCTTGTAGAGAAGCGACCAATCAGAGGTCTCGTGACCACAAGATTTGAGCACAGTGGTTATTGCCACGATTGATGGTCGACTGAGGCAGTCTGCAACATTATTGGTGCTAGCCTTCTTATACTTGATGTTCAAATGAAATTGTTGCAGATATGTGGACCACTTTTGATGGCGACCGTTCTGCAACTTCCCTTGTGTCTGTATGAACTGCAGGGGTCGATGGTCTGTGTGGATGATAGTTTCGTTCCCCAAAATGTAATGCTTCCACAGTCGGAAAGCCTGCACAATGGAATACATTTATTTTTCATAAGTGGGATACTTTCAGACTGTGTTAGATAGTGTCGCACTATGATATGCCACTAGATGCCCCTGTTGAGTAAGAACTGCCCCAATAGCATAGTCAGAGGCATTTGTCTTGATCTCAAATGGTTGTTGCAAGTCTGGTAATGTGAGCACCCAGGCACAACAAAGACGATGTTTCAATTCTACGAACGCCTTCTATTGAGATTCCGACCAAAATAATTTTTCTTTTGCTCCTCCCTTGGTGACTTGACTCAAGGGCCAAGTGATATGAGAGAATCCCAACACGAACTTGCGGTAGAAATTAGCAAGACCTAGAAAGATGCGAAGCTCTGTTAGAGTGGTCAAGGCTAACCAATCCCGAATGAATTGGATCTTGGTTGGATCCACATGCAACCCACGCTCATCAATAATGTATCCTAGATATGGAACCTGGGTCATGCCAAAAGTGCACTCCTCCAAATTGGCACACAACTTGTGTTTTGGCAGTGTTTGGAGGACCTGTCAGATGTGCTGAAGGTGCTCTTCCCAAGTCTGGCTGAAGATCAATATGTCATCCAAGTACACTACTAAAAATGAGTTGATGAATGGCCGCAAGATGTCGTCCATCAGCCTCATGAAGGTTGTGGGAGCATTTGTCAACCCGAAAGGCATGACCAACCATTCGAAAAGGCCCTCCTTATCTTTGAAGGCAATCTTCCACACATCAGATGGTTCGATTGGTACCTGGTGATACCTAGACTTGAAGTCGATCTTGCTGAAATATTCCCCCCCTTTGGGTTGGTCCAGAAGGTCATCAATCTGTGGAATCGGGTACCTATTCCATACGGTGATATTGTTCAATGCCCGATAGTCAATATAGAGTCTCCAAGTCCCATCCTTCTTTTGCACCAACACGATCGAGCTCCCACATGGCGATGAACTTGGTCAGATGTGACCTTTCTACAGTAGCTCTTGAATCTGTCGCTTGATTTCATCGTTCTCCAGAACAGAGCGCCAATAGATCGGTCCATTGGGCAGCGACACACCTGGGGTCAGATCGATGGGGTACTTGACCTGGCAGTGCAGAGGCACCCCTTCATGTGAGGTAAAGATGTCTCGGTAGTCCTCCACAACATTGTCCATTTGTTGTTGTCATGTGAAGGAGCCCTATCTGGAGGTCGTGGCCACGATATTCTTCTTTCCCTAAGGGTGGATCATTAGGAAAACAAATTTCCCGATTTTGGAAATGATCTTACTACATTTTTTTGAAGTAACCAAATAGATAGCGACAGGTGGTGGTACCTCTGGTATCCTATACAAATTATTTCCCAAGGTAACAATAACAAGGAGAGGCCATGACTCATACACAACATGTCGCTTCCACAAGTATGGTTGGCCTAATAATACATCACAAACATAGGGAGGAGCAATGTAACATAATACCTCATCAGTGAAGGGCTTGATGTTGTAGGGAAGGCAACATTGTTGGCTGACACGGAGATCCCATCCTTGGTGAATCCACCCGATGGTGTACGACTATGAGTGTGTTGTGGTCGGCAAGCCCAACTGCTTCATGACCTCTGCTGAAATTAGGTTCTTTTGGCTCCGACTGTCGACAATGAACTATAGCGGGGAACCCTTTACCCACATCTGGGAGTGGAAGAGATGCTCCTACTCTTGATCTTCCGGTTCTTCATTTTGGATATTCATGGTGGAAACGATGGCGTTGGGCTCTGCATTGATAATATGCTTCCCTCTGTCATTCCCCTTCTTGGGTTCTAATTCAATGTCAAAGCATGCATCTGATTCAAAAGCCCTCATCTAGGCCACCAATGAATTTTTGGCTCGACACTCACTTGTGTTATGAGTGGAGCTCTTATGGAACTCACACCACTTTCCCATGTCCTTCTTCGGCTTCACGGTGTTGTTCTTTTCTTGCAGATTTGGAAGGTTGTCTTGAGCTGCCATGCCTTGGCTTTGTCCTTCATTCTGCGGTTTGGGGGAACCTTTTGCTTGATTTTGATTCTCAGATACAAAGTCTCGCTTCTTCTGTTTGAATTTCTTCTCAATCTTGGAAGCATACCGGTATGTCGTACCAAGCGAGGAGATGTCGAGGAACTCCATTTTCTCCTGAATGTATCTGTGTAGAAAATTTCAGTACTTCAACACCAAATGTTTCTCTGAATCTTTGATACCCAACTTTGTGCATAGGGTATGGAACAGATTCGTCAGCTCATGCAAATCTTGATCCCTTTGTTGCCACAACGTAGTCAATTGTATGTACTTGTCCTCATATCTCCCCACGGGATAATATTGTTCCTTGATGGTGTTTCAGAAATAATTCCAAATGGGTATGACCAAGAACAGGGAGGGTTCCTCCTCGTCCTTTTTCTCACAGTAGGTTTCCCACTAGTCATTGACATGGGGGGTGGCTTGAGCGGTGAAAAAATAATCTTCTCCTTGTCGGAAAAGTCATGAACCAAGAAATATCCTTCTAATAAATTCAACCATCTATCTACGATGTCTACATCTATTTGACCATCAAATATGGTAATTTCAAAATTTACTTGTACTTTAAAAGGGGTTGCGCCTCCAGAGTGGTTGTTGGATGCAGATGCGCCGCCAGTGGGAAATCGTTGAAGGATCTGGGCGAATTTATCCATCATCACATTCCTTTATTTTTCAAGGGCCTCCTTGAGCAATATTTCGATAGGATCTCCTACTTCCTCATCTTTCTTTTCGTTCCCCATGGGTGGTCGTCGGGGTTTGCGAAGCTGATCTTGCAAAGGTTCAACCAGATCGAGCCCTAACTCCTTATACCCTGACCTCGTTTGGGACATGCAAAGAAGGATCGAGAAAGAGAAAATCACTCTGATACCACTGATCCAGATTTATGTAGGAACACAAAAGAATACACAAATAACCATGAATACAAATATGCATTAGAAATAACACTTCATTTCATTAATATCAAAGAACTAAAATTTGTTTACAGATAGAATAACAATAACTAGCTAGGGCGCTGATATCTTATCTCTGAGAAGATATGTGGTGGATACATGCCTATGAACCCTATTTTAAAATGAGGCTCAAAGGCCTATCTATTATTGAGAAACAATGGAAACCCTAAACCTTCAAAAAACCTAACCCTAGGAGATGAAACACTAGAATATGGGCCCCGTCGGGGTAAATTGGTACATCAATTTCCCGGGGTCGTAAATTTGGCATACCATCTCTGCTTGACGCATATGATACATCGTTAGAAATATCTATCCGAGGAATACAACTATTTACAAAAAATAACATGAGAAATTATTTAGATCGGTAGATACCCAAAAAACGTCGTTTAGGGCCTCAAAATGGCTTCGGAAGTTCAGAACCCCCAAAACGGCCAAAAATAGTAAATTGTGCTACAATTAAGGAAACTGAAAAAATGAAAGAAAAAATGGTGGGGGTCCAAGTGGAATAGGAAGGTGGCCACCAATATCCACCTAGATCAATATGTAACAATATATGTTTGATGATCATATCGAGAATCCATCAAACATTTATAAAATCTTTGACTGTGATTATCTCAGTCATTAAAAAATATTGGATCCAGACTACTGTATTAATCAATGACAAGGTAAATATAAGTTATGAGTTTGGGCCTTAGCAGACCCTTTCAGTCAATAAACTTTCATCAAAAATAAACCAATAATGAGGTTTAAAGACCCAGACTCATGTTTCTAATTAGATTTAATACTAAGATATTAATCATAATTTTTGTTTTTTAGTAGTGATTATGGGGTACATTACATATGGTATCAGAGTTGTAGGTTACAACACTTAGGCCTAATAACATCACCAAGAAAATATAAAGTGTTTGATGAAAAAACTAACAAACAAATTGTTCATTGCTATAGACATATTGTTTTGAAATTTTGTAACCATGTCCACACAAAATGGCGAATAAGACAAACCTCCAGGAAATAATAATCAACAACCTCATAGAAATCCAGAACATCCTACTGAAAGTAGCTCAACAACACAGGTTTTGGAGACAATGAGAAATCTAATAGTATAATTACAAACATTCAAGGATGATAATGAGAAAATAAATAAAGCAGAGGAAGATGAAAAAGAAATAAATCACATGTTGTTACGAAGCATGACAACGAAAATATCCCAAAGAATAATTATGTGGCTGAATAAGTCAATAAAAACTTTTCAAAGGATTCAAGCAAAGGAGTTGAGAGAGAAAAAAATTCTTCTAATGACACACATAACTAAAAACATAGTGTCTAAATGTTATAGCCCTAAAATGCCCTACTCATGCATACATGGCATTGGCCTTCTTGCTTCATAATTTGCCAAATCATTGCTGAGGAGCTCTATTTAAAAAACCATTTTTTAGAGCATGTACGTGCCCTGCTTCACTACTTCCCACATACATATTCTTGCTGCATGATAAACATCCCACGTACATATTCTTGCTGCACACTAAACAACCCACGCATACCTCCAAAAGTTGCAAAAATTAAAAAGTTGTAGGGAATTCAGTGGAATTCACAAGCTATTGGAGGTTTCCCAACCAATTTACCTACTATAGCCCACCCCCCAACCAAATAACCATCCTTTTGTCATATAAAAATAGGTCTTGGGGTCTCATTCCACAACCAAGCACTAGAACGATGAAACTTTTCCCAATTTCCCATCCCTTCCTTGACCAAGCATTTGCAACCTTTTGTGAGTTACTGCCTCAACATTCCCACTCCAACCCCTTTTCTTCCATTCAATCCATTCCCTTCCCTTGAGGTAATTAGTAGATTGTGAGAAGAGTCTTATTGAAGGTGCACTTGGAGCATTGTAAAGAGGAGTTCGAACCAGGTTCGTGGAATGGTGGCTTGCGAGGATTGTAAGCTTCAATATTTGATTAATGAATAAAATAATCTTGTTTCCCTGTCCGAAATGATGATGTTTGTGTCTTTTCTTTGATTTATACATATCATTTGATATATAACCCTAATTTATGAATATAAATTTCATGCTTTTAGCCTTTTTTTCTTAGTCTTGGATGCAAGTCATATTTGGGAGGAGACTTGTAGCCTTTGGAGCTAGATAGCTTGAGGATATCATCACCATACGTTGGATAAAAGGTACAATTACCAATATTCTCTTCCACTACTTTCTGTTCATCTATTTTGGTATGTTTGGGGTGGTGTAGAAAATAGATTGACTTTTAGGGGGTCATTTTCTCTGTCTATACCCTAAACCCTGGTATAGTTATAGGGGGATTTTCCCGCTAGCAAAATTGGAGACTCCAATGGGGATTTCTCTCTAGGGTTTTTAGGGAGGTTTTTTGGGTTGTTGATTGGGTTCTTTTTTTCCTTTTGGGTTTCAGTCAAGTTTATTGAGTCTTGTAAGGGATTTTGGTCACCTGTAGGGTGCATACCAACTTTCCCTGCCTTGTAAGTCTGCCTTGTCTTTTTATTTTTGAAATGTCTCAGAGGTGTACGTGCCCTGTTTTGGGTCAGCCCATGTACATACACACTCTGCATAGTAAACAACCCTCGTACATATGCAGGATGTTGATGCAACATCCCACGTCTCCGTGTCTTGGAAGTATTTTTTAACAAAGAGAGAGTTTTTCTCTTTCCTGATAGAAGTTTAGACTTCTCAGGGATTTCTTGAACCAGTTAGAGTCTCTTTCTTTGGCCTTAGTTTGGGTTAGAGTTTCGGTTAACTTGTTCCTTAGTATTATTTTGTTTGGCCTAAAAGGTTTGGCGCGAGTTGTCAAGTTTTAGATCCTCCTTGTTGGTTTCTTGGTTGAATCCCCGTGATCCGCAATTGTCTTAGGGTCTTTATCAATCTTGTTTTCAATTCTCTCTTTATTCATGTTTCTTGTTTTGAAAAAGGAAAAAAAAAGTTTTTACTTCAGTTTTTCTTATTAAAGAAGTTCGAAAAATTAAAAAAGAATTTATTGGCTTGCATTTAGTTTGGTAAAGTAGCCAAGGTTGTTATTTGCAAAAAGAAAAAGAGTCTTTGTTTCAAAGTTCTTTTCGATTTCCTGAAACACAAGTAGTTTTTACGAAAGAAAGTTTTAGGATTTCTTCATTTACAAGATCTTGAAATATTGATTAGAAAAGTTGAATTTTACAAATAGTCTTTCTTTAATTTCGAAGTATCTTTTTCTTTCAAATGCTTTAAATTTCTCTTCCTTATTTGTCTCTTCATAACAGCATTAGTTGCACTACCACACCCTTTGCGTAAATCAAGCCTTAAAATTAACGCTTAATTTAAAATTTATTAGACTTTTTGTTTGTAGGGTTCACCAACTAGTTTAGGGTTCTAGGGCCTTGAATTAGGTGTGAAAAGGAAACTCTTCAAGGCCACTTTAAAATAAACATTAGAGTCTGAGATAGGGAGTGTTTGAAATCCAACATCGTAAGAGTTAGCCAGGACCCCCCTCTAACACAGGGGGTAAACACTAGGTTGCATGAGGAAAGGAAGAGGATATAACCCCTCCAAAGCTGGACTAAACATAGTGGGGATTGTATATTGAGGGTCTTTCTCAAGAAAAATACCGATCCCATTTGGATATGGAGCTTCGTGGACCTTGAATCTGTTTGATATCCTTAATTTTCTTCTGGACCAATTTCTTTCGGCACCCTTGAAGGGCTTCAAAATTGTTATCCTGCTCATTACGATCTTCCCAACTGTCGACTGTACTTGCCTAGTGACTGACTGTGAGCTAGAAACCTAGTTGCCCATATTTTATGTACTTACACAAGTGACTGTGGGGGTATACCGTGGTACCTAGGGAAGATGTCAGATCACACTTAGTAGAGTATACCCAAAGGGTGCTTCCATGTTCAACTTGAACTTGCATCGGTTAGTTTCTCTAGTGTCGATTGGCATAACCATCCTTCCCACTAGTTAGTCGACTACTTGTTTTATCTTTAGGAAAAATTTTAGTGTGTGCTTTGTGTTTCATGCTAGTCAAGCATTACTATGTCATTTGATTATTTCACAAAATGGAATATCAATAGCTCCACTGGTCACGAAGGCTTCAGGGCCTATCATCGGTTACTTTGGAGCCACCTCTGCCAACATTGAGGCGAATACTTGATCAATAAGGATCATTCGAAGCGACTGAGATGCAGGAAACTATGTCCGAGTCTACTCGGTGAGAAGACTTTCTGGATCCAGAGGAATCCATCATTTATGACCTTTATACTGAAGGTTTTAGGCCAGTCAATCCTTCGATTACTGACTTGTCAACGTCGATCTTGATTTAGATTGTCCCTCCTGAGGTGACATCTTCTGAGCACCAGCTAGTTCTACGGGGGACAATGGAAGCAAATGATGCTATTTCATTCGAGAGTCCTTGAACTCTCTTTACGTCTACAACTGGAAGGGGCATCTTACCTCCTCCCCCACCTTCTCTAGTCAGGACCATAATTTTCCTAACTCCCACTACTTTGGGAAATGGTCTGATACCTTTAACAACTTCGACCACTATTCTGTTTACTAAGAACGCTACATATGCTCCCTTCTCATATAGGATTCTTGACTTTGATATGAAATCGGTTCTTACTTATTCTACCTTACAGACCACGGGTCTCAGGGCAGGGAGCTCAAACAATCCCTTGCAAGGGTCAACTGCAGGCACTAATGTCCCTTTTAATGCTATCCCTTATGGTGGGGGTCATATACTTCCTCCATCCCCTTCACTCGGTGGTGCTTTTCAATAGCCAATCGAGCCTAATGCTAATTATAACTTTTTTTGTGGAGGTAATTTAGGACCTTCCTCTTACAAAATGTCAGTGGAATCTATGCTGTTCTCTTTGTTTGGTGTGTTTGGGAACAACGAGTTTTCTTTGGTTTCTTTCTCGACTAGGGGAAACCCCAATTTCGATCAACAGAACCCAGTGCAAGGTACCATTCCTTCACAAGGAGAGATGACTGGAGTATACTCCACACATGGTCTTTTGAATCCTTGGGAGGGCTCGTTTCCTTTGCAAGGAATGTTGGTTAGGGATAACCCTTTCCATACTCAATGGAACCCTGGGCAAGGCTCAGTACCCATGACCATTGGATCAACTAGGGGCATGCCCCTCTAAGATCCCTGGAGCACAACGCAAGAGGAAATCCTTGCGCAAGCTATGATGTCCAATTTTGGGAGTCGATCGATGATGCCTCAACAGACACAATTTCCTTTTGCTAGTCAAGGCCATGGTTTCTACCAAAACCCTGGCTAACAATCCAACTTTTCGTGGAAACCTAGTGCCAATCAAAACCAAGGGCCCTCTTTTCTTTTAAATAATTCACAACCGAAACTACCCTTTCTAGAAAATCTACATTTTCTAGACTTGTCGAGATTACTGAATGACCTGATTTGTCACGATCCACATTGTCCCCCCATGCTGAATAATTTTCCTTCGGATATCCAAAAATTTGAGGGCAAGCCTGGCAAAGATCCAGGTGATCATGTGACTACCTTTCACTTGTGGTGCTCGTCAAACTCACTGAAATACAACTTTGTTCAGTTGCATCTTTTTCAACGCACTCTTATAGGGGGTGCTGCGAAGTGGTATATTGAGCTCGATGGCTCAAGGTACTCTTAATTTAATGACTTGGCGATGGTCTTCTTGAACCATTTCTAGTTACCTGTGAGATAAGATGTCCACACCAGATTTATGGAAAACTTTGAGCAAACCAAGTCTGACCACATCTCTGATCATATTCGAGAATGGAGGTGAAGAAAGAGCTTGATTAAGGTCAAGGTCCCTCCTGCTTTATTTCTTGAGTGGTTCTTAAAGTGTTTGGTTCCGTGTGCATCCAAGGACGTAGAGAATTCTAGGGTGTTTTCAGAAGAGGAGGCTATTATGAGAGCCCCAAAACTTGAATTGATCTACTCTCATTCTGGCATGCTCTACGAGATCTTTCTAGATGCACCATAGTCTACTCTTGATAAGGCCAAACAAAATTCTGGGCCCCATGCTGATGACATTGTGGGATTAGTGCAAAGAAAGTCTACAGATCTATTTTCAAATTAGTTGCAAAAATTATCGATATAACAGACTGTGGCAAACCAGACTTTGAGTTCGGCTTTTCCCCCTAACTATACATCGGATGTACATAGTGTGCAATCAAAAAATACCAAGGCTAACCAATAGGATGAGGGAAAGAATAAACAACAAAATAAGAAATGTAAAGGGGATAAAAAGGTTGGAAACAATGATGGAAGGCGCAAAATGGATAAGAATAAGTCAAACTATTTGTGTAATCTCTGCATGGAAGACCTCCTGAATCACCTATGCCCTCTGATCCAGGTGGATATCGGGGGCCACCCATCTTTTCCAAATGGCTCAAAACAGTTTTCTGGCCATTTTGGCAATTTACTATTTTTAGCAGGTTTTAACTTCCGGGGCCATTTTGAGGGCCTAAATGAAGGTTTTTCGAG
>ML777171.1:733652-835992 GCA_009831015.1 Picea engelmannii | reverse complement strand
CTATCACACGCCTAAAACGAAGATCGTATGCAAAAGTTACGACCCCAGGAAGTTGATGCACCAACTTACCCAAACGGGGCCCACATGACTTTTGGCGCTTCATCTCCTAGGGTTAGGTTTTTGGATGTCTAGGACTTTTGGCACTCCCGTCTATTGTAAAAGGGCCTTTCGAGCCTCATTGTAACCATCATCTTGCGAATGCGAGTAGCCGTCACATCTCTTCTCAGAGATAAGCTGCCACCATTCTAGCGAGTCTTTCACTCTGTATTTTTACAGTCTCTATACATTTCTTTCATTAATAGAAATTGTGTATTACTGTATCTCTGTGTTTATGGTTGCATATCTGATATATTTCTGTTATATTACTGGATATACTCGATATCTCTGTGCATTTCTTTATTATATCTCCGCTCTCATTTCGTGCCGAAAATAATCTGGATCACCCTCGGCTTGCAGAAGCCCAGAAGCTGTTAGTGCAACAACAACCTGTTGTGTTGACAAACCCTTTTCCACAAGGGAAAACTATGGCTCAATATTCCACATCCACTAGCGTGGAAGGGGGCAGTCAGGGACCCCCCGCACCTACCAATAACAACCTGGCCATGAACATTTACATGATGAACATCGATGCTCATTTATTGACCAATAATCATGACTACGAAATGCCATAATCTGTCAAGAAGGGAAAGGAAGCCTCTAACCCATCGAATCCTCTACAAATTGAGAAGGCGGTGGGTGAAACAATGACTCACATGCCTAAAGGTGTGTTTAAGAAGGCTTCCCATAATACAAATGCAAGGGCCACTCATAATTACTCCATCGTGGAGGATCTGGAATAGACCCCTTGCTCGATGTTGTCTCTGGAGGTCCTCCAGAGTTTCCCCTCACAGAGAAAAGATCCGTTGTCTGCCTTGGGAGCAGAAGAGACTAGTAACCCATGAGCAATTATTTTCTCTCCAACCAAATTAAAACCTCGTATTCCTCACCATGTTTCCTTTCACATAGTAGTGGCTTATACCATGAAATATTTTATGCAGAACAATGTCCATATGGTGGTTGATTAGGGTGCCTCGACTTAAGTGATGTCGTTGTCATGTTGGAAGGCCATTGACCAACCTGAGTTGTCTTCGTCGCCTATGTTGCTTACAGATTTTGAAGGTCGATCATTTATACCACATGGAATAATTCTTCCTTTCCCATGTAGTTAGGAGGTAAAACTGTGTGTGTCGAAGTTTAAGTGGTCGATGTGCCTCTTGACTACAATATTTTGTTAGGAAGAAGTTGGACTTATGCAATGCATGCGGTGGTTGCTACGATTTTTTGAGTCTAGAGCCTGTTTGGGCTTAGGATTCTCTTTCCACTCAAGATCCTTTAGACTTGGTATTTCCCTCAGACGAGGCAATTCTCTAGGCAATGAATGGTCCCGATATACCTTGGGATGATCTACATCATAGATCTTATTTTCTTCCTGAGCTTAGGAGAGTGGAGGTGGGAGAGTTTGTTTTGACTGTGAATGGAGATAGTCCTTGTCCTATCAATCCTCTGTCTGTGCTCAAAATTTATGCCAAGTGTAAAATGACAATAATTTATACAATGATTCCAATCGATATCTCCAAAACCCCTGGCGTCGTGGAAAATGTTTTCGTCAGAGCAGATTGCTCCCCTGAAGAGATTCAAACTTACACCAAGCTATTCAAGTATTTACACGACATTTTTTCCTGGTCTTATGAGGAGATTCCAGTCATCGACCCACAAATTGTTGAACATGAGATCACAAATTATCCTGATGCCAAACCGGTCTGATAGAAGCTTTGTCTGGTTAATCCTCGAAAAAGGACAACAATCAAGGAAGAAGTAGAAAAACTGCTCAAAGCCAATTTTATCTACCCCATACAATTGACGAAATGGGTGTCAAACCTAGTTCTGGTCAACAAGAAATAGGGCACGATTCACGTTTGTATGGATGTCAGGGATTTGAATAAATCCTTCCCGAAAGACAATTTACCAACCCCGTTTATTGATCAAATTGTTGATGAATGTGCAGGATGTGAGGTATTTCGTTCATGGATGGTTTTTCAGGATATGATCATATTCAAATCAAACCTGAGGACCAACATCAAATAAATTTTATTTATTCTTGGGGTACCTTCGCGTATCGAAATATTCCTTTTGGCCTAAAGAATTCTGGAGCCACCTTTCATCGGGCCATGCCATTTGCTTTTCATGACCTCAAACACATAGTCGAGGCATACCTCGATGATCTAGCATCACATTCTTTCAAGAGATATGATCATCTTGATCGTCTACGACTAATCTTTGAGAGATGTCGCTACTATCAGATTCAGTTGAATCCTAACAAGTGCAATTTCCGCATGACGTCAGGTCGTCTTTTAGGTTTCATTGTATTGACAATAGGGATCATAGTCGATCCTCTCAAGGTTGAGGTGATAGTTCAATTTCCTCCCTTGTGCACAATACCCCAACTTCATAGCTTACAGGGGAAAGTGAATATTCTTCGACATTTTGTTGCTAATTGTGCTGAAATCACTAAAGGGTTCATGCGTCTTTTGAAAAAAGGGGTCTGATTATGTTGGGATGAGGCTTCTCAATGCTCTTTTGAAGCATTGAAATGTGCCTTGATGTCCACCCCTTTGCTCCAACCTCTTAATTATAACATATATTTCTTGTTGTATTTGGTTGTTGCAGAGTCGACCATCAACATGGTATTGGTTCATGAAGATTATATGCTTGAAGAAAAAGTTATATATTATCTTAGACGAGGCCTGGTTGGACCAAAACTCAACTATTATCATGTTGAGAAACTTTCTTTGGCAGATGTCCATGCTATCCAACGGTTCCGTCACTACATTCTATTTTGCAAGACCACTTTCATTTCCGTCATCAATCCTTTACAATATGTGTTAACACAATGGGTAATTGGTGGAAAGATCAGTAGATGGATAGTTATCCTACATGAATTTGACTTGGATTTTGTTTCTGTGAAATCCAAAAAGTCATTGATACTTGTTGTACTCATTTTGGAAATGGTGGTCGAATCTAGTGATATCACGCCCAACGAATCACCTATTAATGGAGATCCTTTTCTAATTTCATCTTTGGACCCCTGGTATAGAGATATACTTGTGTATCTCCAGAATTTGAAGTGCCCCACTTTTTCTTCTCACGATGAGCATCGACGAATTCGACATCAGGTGTGCAACTATATTATACTCGATGACACTTTGTATTGTCAAGGTGTAGATTTCATTCTTCGGTGATGTCTCACACACGAAGAAGCATATAAAATTTTGAACGATTTTCACACCAGAGCATGTGGCAGTCATTTTTATGGGTTGGAAACAACCTAAAATATTCTACGTGCAGGTTACTTCTGGCCCTCATTAATCAAGAATTCTGTGGATGCAGTCAAGAAGTGCCACTTGTGCCAGATCTTGTATCAGAAGATGCATGCACATCCTTCTCCTATGTTTCCAGTCATTGTTGTTGGTCCTTTCACCAAGTGGGGGATTGGATTTACTACATGTCACCCCTCTTCATCCAAGGGGAATCATTACATCATCGTAGCAGTAGACTACTTCAAAAAGTGGGTCAAAGATATGCCAACATTTAGCAATGATGACGAAACCACAACTCTTTTCATCTTTAATCAGATAGTAGAAAGGTTCTGTATCTCGAAGGAGATTTTCACTGACCATGGCAGTCACTTCCATAAAAAAATGATGACTGAGTTAACGTCAAAGCTTGGGTTCAAACAAGAACATTCATCACCCTACTAGCCGCAAACAAATGGTTAGGTTGAAGCTGTGAATAAGTCTCTCAACACTATTCTTCAGTGGATGATCAATTCTGCCAAGTTGAATTGGCATTTGATGTTGTATTAAGCATTGTGGGCCTATTGAACGTCTATGAAGAATGCCACCGGTTTTTCACCTTTTCAACTCGTATACGGGATGGAAGTAGTCTTACCTATTGAATTTCAGATTCCTTCTTTAAAGTTGGTGGTTGCATTACTTCCAGACAGTTCACTGCTTGAGGAACACCTTCTATATCTCTAGAAGATCGATGAGCAACGTCGTGATGCAACCTTAGTCAATGGGGCTCATAAGAAACGAGTCAAGTGTTAGTATGATCGATCAGTTTGTCCTAGGATTTTCTCTGAAGGTGATCTTGTCCTGATGTATGATCAAGCCAAATATCCCCTGGGGGCAGGTAAGTTCAAACCCATGTAGTTCAGACTGTTCATCGTGAAATAATTCTTAGATAAGGGTTCTTACCATCTGGTTGATTTTGAGGGAAATGATTTGGCAAAACCTAGAAATGGGCTCTACCTTAAGGCGTACTACTCTTAGGTTGGTCACCTGGGTGGCTTCTTGTATATATGTATAGTCTCTTATACATTTTTTGTCTTTTTTGTCTTGTGGATGTGTAGTTATTCATGTCTTATTTTTCACTATGGTAGACGTCAAGTGAATCAGAGGTTTAATTTGGGTTCATGGACGACGCTAGTCGACACACTCAAAGGCTTGCTTCCGCAAGTTGTGCCAGAAAAGCAAAATTAAATGTCGGGTTTCCATGTCATGATAGGATATCTCTAATCCTTGGCCTTCCATATACTGGAAACTCTTCGAATCAACCCTTCAGTTTCATTTTGAAGGATATAAAGAATCCAATTCCGAGCTGTGGAAAAGAGAGAAAGAATTCAACTTTGAGAGAAAATTTACTTTGGAGAAATTATTTACTTCATATTGAGTCTGCATCCCTTTGTCCTTTAAGTTTGAACACAATTTTCAACCCCCAAGCTCTTCCCTTATTGATGGATAACCTCTTTGTCTCCCTTATATGAGATTGAATTTGGTAGAGGATTGAAGTGGTGGAGGCCCCACTTGGAAGGAACTCAGTTTCTTGGTTCCGAACCATGCCGACACAAAAGTATGTAATATTTTCACTTCTTCTAACCGTTTATTAATAAAAATACTCCTTTCTCGTCCAATTGATATATTGCAAATACATGTATTATTATCCATGGGTGTATTTGTTATGTATATTGATGGATTATGATATCTAATGTGCTAACCTTTTGTATTTTCACCATATGCTTGTTTTCACTTGTTGTTGAGAACTTGTTGCAGGTATATAGCTTTGGGTCAAAGTGCTCAATGGTGGACATCATCAAACATCTGGACGAGGTAGGCCTCTTTCTTATATTTCTTGCACATTGATTTATATAGCATGTTGTTGGAATATAGTTAATTTCTGCATTCATTTCCATCTGTTGTGGTTCACCCTAGTCATAGAGAGATTTTCCTCGTCACAATGCTGAGAATTTATGGGGAAATAGGCTTGTAACGAGAAAGAGGGAGACAGGAATAGGCTCAACAATGTAAGCATAATAATGGGATGCAATTACAACTTAACTCAAAAGTGTCATTTTTCGTAGATGTTAGTCCTCTAGGCATGAAAAAGTATAAAATAATACCCAGGAGAAATATTCTATCCAATAGTGACTAGAGTATTCATTTTTCATAAGTAGTTTACTTGGTCTGGAAAAGGGTTAAACTTATACCAAATAGATGTCCTTTATAAACCATTTAACGAGTGTGAAAGAGAAAAGTTCACTTGATAATAATTTTTCATTTTTTGGAGTCTAAAAAGAGATTAACTAAGACTCTAGGATGTTGTTCTAAGAAACATATCATGGGGGAGGCAAGGCTCCCTTGCAAAACTTCTGTTGAAATCCAACAACTCATTGGTAGTTGACACAAGCTTGGGAGAACCCAAAACTTAAAAAGCCAAGGAGGATAAAATACTTGTAGAGGATCCTTCATCTACAATATCATTCCAATCAAAGGAAACCATCCTAGGACTTGGAGGGAGAATACTCAGAGAGAGTCGAATGCTCCCTTTTCCAGAAGGTAAAAAAGTAGAAATGATAAGGACATGGTTGAAAGATGCATCACCCCCTAAAATAAGAGTGGGATTCACTGAAAATTGCATCGACAATGTCACTTCCTTATACTTTTCACTCTCTAAGAGAAGAGTGGGATCGGCATGACCACTTCTTCAACCATTGGTTGAATAGGATGCGATACAAGATGGTCAAGAGATGCATCACTCCCCAAAAAAGGAGTGGTGTCGGTCAAAGATTGCATTGACATGACCATTGGTTGAACATGATGTGAGACAACATGGTCAAGAGAAATATGAATCCCCAAAAGAAGAGTGGTGTTGGACTAAGATTTCATTAGCATGACCACTGTATCAACCAAAGAAGGATTATAATTTTTGGAAACCAAAGACAACTTAGAACCCGAAGGGCCATAAGACAAAGACCGTGCCTCTCTTACCACTACAATAGCATAGAACAAATGAGTTAGGTGATATCCTTTTCAAAGTATACAAAGAAACTTGGGATTACACCCTATACATGTAGGATTCTCAATCGTATCAATTCCCCTAGCATGAATTGCAGTGGTCGATGACATGCTCCCAACATGACTTGCAGGGGCTAGTAGCATATCTACAACATGACTTGCATATGTTGGTGATTATTTTCTGGTGTGAATATCAGTGACTAGAGTTGTGCCCCTAGCATGATTTGCAATTACTGGTTTCTTATCCCTAGCATGACTTGCAGAGGCTAGCGACAGGTCTCCAACATGACTAGTAGAGGTTGATTTCAGGTATCCAACATGACTTGCATAGGTTGGTGACTTAAATCCAGTATGACTTGCAGTGACTGGAATTGTGCTTCCAACATGACTTGTAGTGGCTGTTTGTGGCATATGAGACCATGGTCTCAGGTAAGAATAGTTTTGATAAATCATGGACCAAGCAAGGTTTTGGTATACACCATGGCCTTGATCAGTAGGATAATATCGTCCTCCCAAATGATTCATAAAAGGGTGTAAGGGAATCATCACCAAGGAAGCCACTTAGGAGGAGAAATCCATGACATGATAAAGGTTACTCATGTGAGGATATATGTTTCCCCCAAATGAAGGAAATCCATGTAATGGGTTGTCCATAATATAAAACTAACTTCCCCCGGATGAAACAGTAGAGGACGATTGTCCCTCGACCAAGTTTTGAGGAAACGTTGGTTGTGTTTGACCATTTTTGGGACTTCGACAGGTTGGTCGAAGACGAAGCACCCAGGTGAAGCAGAGATCACATGATCTTGCCCATTTTTACGGGCTTTTTGGGCTGCTCGAGTTTATGTAACTGTTGTGAGGGAAATCTCCCTACGAACTAGCAAATAGGGTTTCAACTTTGCATGCAGATATGACCGAAGAAAAACTACTTTCTACCTTCATCCCTAGATTTAAATCCCCTTTTCTTAGTAAATGCATGGAAAGGTCAACCTACCTCATTCCGGGTGTTTGATGTTGATCCTCCATTGTACTTGATTACTTGTTTGCAAGACTCCTTCCAAAGTTGACCTGCATACAAGACAAGCAACAACTATGCATGCATCCTACTTATATACTAACGGGTTAGAAATCCAAACATATACTAGTCAAACTATAACAAGTTCATGAATTGGGATGGGAAAAGCATTTTATTTATTACTTTGAATGAGTCAACTTACAAAAGCTAAGACTGGCCACCGCTCCACGAACCTGATCCTGGGCTCCTCTTCGATTGTCCTCCAACTTCTTTGCTTTGTATCTCCTCTGGAACAAGGAAAGGCTAAAGGGTTGGGACAATGGGAATATGCAAATGGGTAGAGTTTCTTTGCTATATTTTTCCTCCTCCAAATGGGACCCCTATCCCTTATTTTATAGGCTATAAGGAGATACATATTTGGATGAACCCTCGGCCATGCATGGCTAGGAGTTTCAGTTAACTCACCCATAGCTTTTGTGTTCCATCGGAAACTTTCCATTTTTCGTGATTTTGTCGGTCCACACAGGCTGTTTTAGGTCATCCAACGTGTACACGCGTGCAGTAATGGAGTAGGGCGTGTGGGCCTTTATAAAAGAGGTTTTTTAAAGAGTTATTCAACAATGCTTTGGCAAAGAAGGAATATGAGATGGCTTGATGTCAGGTAAGCATGTGTGGTGCAATTTAGGGTTATAACATATGCCCCCTAATGTGTGAGGTCAAAAGAGCATCTGATGGCTGAAATACATTACCAATCTTTACTGATGTGCCGAATTATTGAGCCCAAGGATTAGGAACCGGGAGGCACCATCTGCAAAATAACAAATGTCTCATTGAGGCGGGCATACCCATGCTCAGGATAAAATAGAATCATGGCTACCAATCAAATACACTGTAAATCCATGTCATATAACTATATAAAGAGTAGACATGAACAATACACAGTGGATCTACATCTCTAAATCGAAAAGATATACATATAGAGTACCCATCTTATAGAAGCTGATATAGCCTGATGGTTGGAGACGAGATCTTCAGAGCTCGAGCAACAACTTAAAAATCTTCAAAACTTGGGTAGGAGTGTAATATGAGTGTACGAATGCACTACCCAGAGGTCTTCGACGGCTTGTTGGCCATGGACTTGATAATCTTGATGATTAGTTTGAAGGCTTCAGTGATTTCGAACAAGGACTTGATTGGATGTTCAGGATGACTGGGTATGAGGAAAAGAGACATATTGCAGAGGGGCTGACTCAGGCTTGGTGACAAACTTCCCTTGGATAATAGCATGACAAATGATGAGACTCGGGTAGCATGGCATTAATCATAAGTCTACAAAGCAGGACACAACTCTATATAGCGAGAAAAAGCTTCCTAAGGTCATACTACATCCCATAGTCTGATGAACAAACAAAAATATGTGCTTTATCCAAGGGCGACTCATTATGCTGCCAATAAAGAAAATACTTTTCCCTTCTTCTTTTTGGGGTATATTTGAATTTTTTTTTTTTTGGTCCTTTTCAATAATTATGAAAAAAGAATAAAGGAATATTATGTTACAAAGGAGGAACAAGTGTTGCAAACATACAATCTCAAGGCACAAGGACAAGACTGATGTTCTAGTAGAATAATACTCGGGAAAAATCCTCTGGGGGCCAAAGGTGTTAAGACACAGAAGCAAACTGTTACAAGGCTGGCGTATAAGGTATGCAAATGCAGTTAATAAAACACACAATGGTAACGTTCTTCGATGCAAGTTTAATGAGCCTAGAGAAGGTAAGCTCGGTGGTTTTTCATATTTAGAGAGTCTGAAAAAACAAAAAAGGAGACTCCATGGGGGTACCTTTTTCGAAGATAGTCTAGTCGGTTCGAAAAAGGGTAAACTAGCACTGATTAGACGTCGATTCAAAACCATTTTAATGAGTGTGACAAGGACAAGATCACTTGGCTATTTTTTCATTTTTAAGGAGTATGAAAAAAGATTAACTATGGACTCCATCAAGAATGTTCTTCTGGACCAATTTAATGAGTGTGAAAGAATAAGGTCACTCGACAATGTTTTCAACTTTAGGGAGTCTGAAAAGAGCTTAACTATGGACTCTGTGGGGGTTCCTTCTTCGTAAGCTTAGTCCCTCAGGCCCAAAAAAGAGATAAAATTATACCTGAGAGTAATCTTCTATAGAGATGAAGTTCCATATAGTATACCTTTGTTCATACAGTTGACTTTCCAGACTGAAAAAGGGGTAAACTACTGCCGGACAGACGTGACTTCAAATTTCAGTTTAACGAGCGTGAAAGGCCATAAGATTGCTCGGCAATATTTTCATATTTAGATGGTCTGAAAAGGGCTTAAAATAAGACCTGTTATATTTTTGGAGTCCTGAGGGTGAGGTCAAGAGCGAAGAATCATGCAAATGAGGCTCAAACTCATATTCAGGAAAAATTGCAAGGACTCCTGAGCTTATAGTTTTGTAGACATCATGAATACCATAATGCAACCAGGATCTACCTAGGGCATCCATGTTTCGATAGGATCTACCACCAAGTTGTGACACTTATAAAGAATAAATGATAGTTCTGTGTCACAATCTGATGGGATCGATCCTATGGCAAATGAAAAAGACAACGAGATACAAAAATCAGGGTAGAAACCTAACCTATATGCTCAAGTTGATCGTCAGAATTTTTTTTATGGACTGTCAAAATTTACTCAAAACTCAAAAAAAATGTCCCAATACCCGATCAAATCCATCCCATATAACTCCTGAATCACTCTAAATGGTTTTTGGTATAAAGAAAATGATAAGGGAGGCCAAAAAAGTGACAAAAAGAGGCCAAAAAGTCTATAAATAGAAGCTAGCAGCTCATTATCACCATTGCTGATTGGGAAATTGACTCTGGAGTCAAAAGACCCCCTTTGATAAAAACGTTGATTTTGGGAGCTACAGTGGACGAAACGAACTTCTGTCTGGACCAAGTAAGTACAAACTCCCTTATCTAGCTATTCAATTCTTGATTTTTTCTTTTCATTTCATTTTTTGGGTGGGTGTCGACCTTTAAAAGGTTGGCCCTAGGTCCACGCAGGCTGTCTCTGTACAGGTCGCGTGTACACTCAGGCAGAGTAAAACCTACCCACATGTACACACAACTGTCACCTATACATCACGCATGGACCTCCCTTCATAGACACAAAATAAAAAAAGTACTCAGTCACCCTCCTAAACCTTGTTGTGTTGGTAGGATGTATGTCCAATGGAGGGAAAGGGAGCACGGAGAAGTTGGTGAGTTGGTTGCGGGAGATCCGAATGCCATGGCCACGTTAATGCAATGTGGTTTGCTAAAGTTCTTCCTATGTCCATTTATGCAGGCACAACCGAGGCTACTGAATTCCTTGGTTTACTATTGGCACCTTGATGCAGAGGCTTTCATGCTATAGGGGAAATCACTGGTACCCACCACCAAGGATATCTACTTTTTGACTGGCCTCTCAAGGAGAAGGGAACCAATCAATTTTAGGACGTTTTCGTCGTGGCCTCATAACATAGCATAACTGATAGCCCTGCACTATGAGGCTAGGACAAACCGTTTGAGCTCCCAGGTGCCCATAAGAAAGATCACTAATGTATCGCTGCAAGCGATATTATTGCTCATTGGGCGGATTACCGGTTCAGTGGCCTTGCATCAGGTGTCCCGCGCATAGATGAAATGTGCTATCCAGTGCTTGAATGCACAAATTTTTGACTGGAGTACTACAATGATGGAGTGTATGAAGAGGTAATTGACAGATTTCCATCAACGGACACAGAGAAACTTCAGGTTCGTGACTATTTTGTGTTCATTCTTTTTCGAGAGAGTTCTAAGATTTAGTCCTCGGGTAGTGGTATGAGGACATCATGCCTCTTTTCCTACTGTATATATATGGGCAATATTACTGCCATGACAGGGTGGTGGAAGGACCAACGAGTCCTTCGATGATGACTTTTTTGCATGGCTATCATGACAGATCCCAGTTATAGAGGACTACCCCTATGCCAGGATTGATTTTTCGAGAGACCTGGAGATACCAGTACCTCCTGGTGAGGAGTGAGGGGAGATGGGTAAGTCTCCACCTTTGTAGTTTTTTTTTTTGTTTTTGTTATATATGTAATTTTTTATGTCGTTTTGTTATATATCATCATTTTTTATATGCCAAAGTATTTGACGGATATACATTTGTTGCATGTAGATGTGGGACGAGTGTGACCTACCGATTATGTAAGGAACATGCATCGTCCTCGGCCAGGGGACGCAGCTGTCGCTTCCGGGGGACCAATAGTAGCAGGAGACCTCCTATCTGGGGAGGCTTAGATGAGTTGAGCGAAACTTTATTGCACTCACTCGCATAGTCTCGATGGCAGAGATTGAGGATCTGCCGCCATCCATGCAGCCTCATGTAGTGGGGGCACCTTGGATGTGGGTCCAATTGTTTAGGCGTTTAGCCCATGCTATGGACCAGTATAACAGGGCCCATAGGCCCTGAAGCTATTTAGACATTTTATGTGCCACGAGCACTACTTGTATATATTTTTTGAGGGCATAAACCCTGTGACTTGTTATTGGTCCTATTTTTGAGGCGCTTGCATCCATCTATGTACTCTGGTTACTTTATGATATTATATATGTTTTTTTGGTCTTTTGTGTCGTATGGATCACGTGTGCAAAAATGTATTTACATGTTTATGTCAATGTTCTTTCATATGTGTGCAAGATGCCAATCTAAAATTTGATTAGCTAGAGTATCTGTAACTTGATTTTTTCTCCTAGGAAAATGAAAATATGTAATATAATCAAAGTTTCATTCTAAGAGACGTACCCTAAGGAATTGTCAGTGTAAAGTTGGATCATGAACCCGATATACTCTATTTAACTTAGACACAACCGGTTGAGCGTCGAGATAGACCCGGAGATGAGAAATACCCAATGACAAAGCGTCATGAAGTAATTCAATAACTGCACTATACTCGGTGACATTATTTGTGGTGTCACCTAAGCATATACCTCTAGAAGATAACAACTGGCCTTGAGATGTGAAGATTACCCAAGCTGTAGAGGCAAGACTCCAAGTGTGTTGACTAGCATCGTCTGCATACCCAATGAACACCTCAAAATCACTTGACATCTGCCACAGTGAAGAAAGATAATATCAATGACACGTCCATAAAACTTAAAAGAAACTAAAAAGTAATAGTACAAAGACTATACATATGTTACAAAAAGTTACCCACATTAACCTGTCTATGAGTAATACTTCTTGAGGTAGAGCCCATTTCTAGGCTCTGCCAAAGTATTCCCTTCAAAATCAAATAGACTATAGGCGCCCTTTTTTAATACCTCTTTTATGATGAAAGGCCCGAACCACATAGGTTTGAATTTGCCTACCCCTAGGGGGTCCTTATCTTGGTCATAGACCAGGACAAGATCGCCTTCAGAGAAAATCTAAGGACGAATGGACCTATCATATTGACACTTGACCTTATGTTTGTGAGCCTCATTGGCCAGGGCCACATAATGACATTGTTCATTGAGCTGCTCAAGGTATACTAACCGTTATTCAAGTGGAGAAGTGTCTGGCAATAATTGTACTGCCAATTTTAGAGATGGGATTTGACATTCAATGGGAAAGACTGCCTCCATCCCATAAACAAGTTGAAAAGGTGAGAAACTGGTTGTAGTTTTCACAGATGTTTGGTAAGCTCATAATGCCGAGTATAACATCAAATGCCAATTTGACTTGGCTGAGTTGATAGTCTGCTGTAGAATAGTCTTAAGGGTTTTGTTTACAGCTTCCACCTACCCATTGGATTAGGGGTAGTAGGGTGATGAATGTTCTTGTAGTAACCCAATATTTGACGTCAATTCAATCATCATCTGATTTTTAAAGTGCCTGCTATGGTTAGTGACAATCTCCCTCGGGACACCGAACCTTGCTATGATCTGGTTGAATAAAAAGAGAGTTGTAGTCTCTCCATCATCTTTAAACGTTGGCATAGATTTGACCCACTTTTTGAAGTAGTATACAACTATGATGATATAGCAGTGCTCCCTTGTTGAAGGGGGGTTGCAAGTAGTGTAATCAATCCCTCACTTGGTGAAGTATCCAGGTATGATGACAGGAAACATGGGAGCGGGATGTGCCCTCATATTGCGAGAGAAGATTTGGCATGGATGCCACTTATTGACCGATTCTATACAATCTTTGATAAGTGTCGACCAGAAGTAACCTGCTCATAGAATCTTTTGGGCCATTGCCAACCCAGACAAATGACCGCCACAAGCTTCGATATGGCAATCGTTGAGAACAATAACTGCTTCCTCATGAGTGAGACATCGACGTAGGATGCAGTCTACACCTCTCTGATACAACGTATCATCGAGTATGAGATAATTCTTAGCATGATGGCATATACGCTGATGCTCATCATGAGAAGCAAAAGTGGGGCACTTCAAAGTCTGGAGATAGATAAGTATATCTCCGTAACAGGGATCTGAAGATGTGATAAAAAACATATCTCCCCAGATAGACGATTCTTCAAGCACAACGTCACCTGACTCAACTGGAAATTCCGAAATAAGCTCTATGAAGACCAATGCCTTTTTGAAATTTTAAAAAATGAAGTCTAAGTCAAACTCCTAGAAGATGACTATCCATCTACTGATTTTTCTGCCTATTACCTGTCGTGTCAACATGTACTGGAATGGATTCATGACAACAATGATTGTGGTCTTGTGAAATAGAACATAATGACGGAACCGTTGAACAACATGAACTGCTACCAACACAAGTTTTTTGATATGAGAATAATTGAGTTCCGGTCCTATGAGGCCTCGAATCAGGTAATAGATCACATATTCTGAGAACATGTCATCTTCCTGAATTAAAACAATGCCAATGGTTGACTCTGCTGCAGCCAGATATAATGAGAAATCTTTGTTATAGTTAGGTGGTCGAAGCAAAGGGGCAGTTGTGAGGGCATGTTTTAATGCGTCAAAAGAGCGTTGAGCAGCATAGTCCCAGTAAAAAGGAACGTCTTTCTTCAGTAAACACATAAATCCCATGGTGATTTCAGCATAGTTGGTGATGAAGCGTCGTAAAAAGTTCGCCTTGCCTTGTAGACTCTGAAGTTGAAGGATTGTGTGTGGGGGGGGGTAACTAGAGTATTGCCTCCACCTTGAGAGGATCGACCATGATCCCTGTTATTGATACGATGAAACCTAACAAACGTCTTGACGTTACATAGAAGTTGCACATGTTTGGATTCAAGCAAATCCGGAAGTAGTGACAATGTTCAAAGATAAGTCTAAGGTGTGTGGGATGATCCGTTCTCTTCTGAGATCGTGATGCTAAATCATCTAGATAGGCCTTGACTATATGCTTGAGGTCATGGAAAGAAAAAAACATGTCCCGCTGAAAGGTTGCTCCAACATTTTTAAGACCAAAAGGCATCTTACGATATGCGAATATACCCCAAGGACAAATGAATGCCATTTTGTGTTGGTCTTCGGGTTTGATTTGTATTTGATTATATCTAGAAAAACTGTCCATGAAAGAAAAGGCTTCACAACCAACACATTCATCAATGATCTGGTTGATGAATGGTGTTGGAAAATTATCTTTGGGACATGCCTTGTTCAAATCACGAAAATCGGTACATACACGAATTGTGCCTTGTTTTTTATTGACCAACACAGGATTTGATACCCATTGAGTCAAATGGATAGGATAGATAAAACCTACCTTTAGAAATTTCTCAACCTCAACCTTAATGGCTGCTGCTTTCTTAGGATTAACTGGATGAAGCTTTTTCCGAACAGGCTTGACATTAGGATATGTTGTGATCTCATGTTCAACTATTTTTGGATCGATACCTGGCATTTCCTCATAAGACCAGGAAAAAATGTCGCAGAATTCTTTGAAAAGATTTGTGTAGATTTGGATCTCTTCGGGGGAGAAATCCGCTCCGACGAAGACGTTCTCCACGACACTAGGGTTTTGGGAGATGTTGATTGGTATAGTTTCAGCGATAGTTTCCATATTACCCTCAACATAAATTTTGTGTGTAGCTAAGAGATTAATAGGGCATGAATGATCTCCCGTCATGGTTACTGTGAATTCTCCTACTTCGATTAGGCTTAACTCTGGGAGAAAATATGATCTGTGATGAAGATATTCCCAAGGTTTGTACAGACTAGTCATTTCTTCGATTACTAATTCATCAGAAGGCAAGACTAAGTCTAACGAATCGATGTTAGCGAGAGAACCTTGAGCCCAAATAGGCTCTAGAAGTGGATCTAACTCTTGTGCAGGAGTTAGATCAGTGCTAGCTGAAGCTTGCTGGACTAAAGAGTATGCTACTTCGGCTGTAGAAAAGGGCATGGACATCCCTGAGTGCCCTGTCTCATCCATTGTGGTCGATGGGGAAGGAAGTATCCATGGATCCTTGAAGTAAATTGTGCAGATTGACGAAACTTGAAAAATATCAACCTTATGGTGATTGGATATAAATTTGATATCACCGTGAGGGGGCGGGTAATCGAAGGTACCCATCAAGGATGGGCACAAGACAACTCCCATATTAACGACACCTGGTTGAGGATTATCAATCATCAGGACCGTGGATGCCCCCAAAGCAAGGTTAGGTTTGGAGAAAGACAATTGATCGATGGTTACTATTCGACCCTCGTGTGGAAACAACAAGACCCAGAAAATTGTAGCAACCACAACTTGCATAACATAAGTCCAACTCCTTTCTAACAAGAGGTTATAATCGAGGGGAGCATTGACTACCTCTACTTTGACACACATGGTCTTGCCTCCTAACTGCATGGGAAAAGAAGGAAATATACCATGTGGTCGGAAAGAACGACCATCGAACGCGGTGAGGAGAGTAGGTGACGGAGACAAAAAGGGTTGGCCAATGGCTTTCCAACATGCCAACGACATCATGCATGTCGAGGGTCCCTCATCAACCACTGTGTGGAAGATATTCTGAGTAAAAGTTTTCATTGGATAAGCCACTACTATCTGAAACGCTACATGGTAAGGCAGACGAGGTTTTAATTTAGTTGTATCCAACATTATTGTACCCAGATTACAAGTCTCGATAGAGCCTAAAGTGGTTAACAAGGCTTTCCTTTGAGCATGGCATCTTTGGAGGAATTCCAAAGCAGACATCACACAGGGGGTTTGTGATAAATCCTCCACCACAGAGTAGTTCTGGGTGACCCTTGCGTTTGGGTTATGAGAAGCTTTTTTAAATGCACCTTTGGGAATACATGTCATTGTTTCGCCCAACGTCTTCTCAATCTGTAGAGGAAGAGATGGGAGGTCAGCTTATTTACCCTTCTCATAAGTGTTTGGTTTACTATAGTCATGTGCTCTAGTTGAGATAAAAGCATCACCCCTAACCATATATACGTTCACAAAAGAGGGGTTGTTTGGAGGCGGACAGGGTTCTTGGCTGCCCCCTTCTTTGCTTGCAGAGGCTTGAGTTAGATTTTGCCCATTTTGAAATGGATTAGTCAACACCACCTGTTGTTGTTGCATGACAAATTTTTGGGCCTCTGCAAGTCGAGGAAATAGATGGGTCTGGTGGTCGTCCACGCACAAGTTGCATGGATACCTCGCCTTTCATTTTTTAGTGTTGTCCCTGCTAGCATTATCGGTGGATTTTTTATCACCCTTACCCTTCTTTCGTTGTTTTTTCTTTCCTTCAGGCTGTTGGGTGGCCTTTGGGTTAGTCGACTGCACTGTGTGTACATCCAACGTTTTGGTAGGGGGAGCAGCCAAAGTAGTAGTTTGGCTGGCCGCTGTGTGTTGTATAGATAATTGCTGCAACTATTTTTTCAATTGCTCAACGGGATTTTTTTGTGCTGAACCAACAATACCATTGGCATGTGGTCTAGCTCTCTGTCTAGTTTTATCAAAGATTGAACGTGGTGCATCTGGCAAGATGTTGTAGAACAAACCAGACTGAGAATATATGAGCTCAAATTGTTGAGCCCTCATGATGGCATCTTCTTCGGAGAAAAATCCCGACGTCGCAGCGTCTTTGGATAACTGTGGGACCAAAGACTTAAGGAACCACTCAAGCAGGAATGCTAGTGGGACTGGTACCTTGATTAAACTCTTTCGACATCTCCATTCTCAGATGTGATCAGAGATATGTTCCACTGTTGTCTGTTCGAAATTGGCGAGCAGCTCTGTGCCAACGTCGTATCTCACAGGTAACTGGAAATGGTTCAAGAAATCCATTGCCAGTTCACCAAAGGACAAGTATCTTGAGCGATCGAGCTCAATGTACCATTTCACGACACTCCCAATGAGAGTATGTTGAACAATCACACCTGTATGGAGTCATCTTTCAATGAGTTAGATGAGCACCAAAGATGAAAGGTAGTCACATGATCTCCTAGATCTTCATTAAGCTTGGCTTCGAACTTTGGAATGTCTGAAGGCAACTTCGTCGGCATAAGAGGCCAACACGGATGGATTTGATACCCATTGAGTCAAATGGATAGGATAGATAAAACCTACCTTTAGAAATTTCTCAACCTCAACCTTAATGGCTGCTGCTTTCTTAGGATTAACTGAATGAAGCTTTTGCCGAACAGGCTTGGCATTAGGATATGTTGTGATCTCATGTTCAACTATTTTTGGATCGATACTTGGTATTTCCTCATAAGACCAGGAAAAAATGTCGTAGAATTCTTTGAAAAGATTTGTGTAGATTTGAATCTCTTCAAGGGAACAATCCGCTCCGACGAAGACGTTCTCCACGACACCAGGGTTTTGGGAGATGTTGATTGGTATAGTTTCAGCGATAGTTTCCATATTACCCTCAACATAAATTTTGTGTGTAGCTAAGAGATTAATAGGGCACGACTGATCTCTCGTCATGGTTACTGTGAATTCTCCTGCTTCGATTAGGCTTAACTCTGGGAGAAAATATGATCTGTGATGAAGATATTCCCAAGGTTTGTACAGACTAGTCATTTCTTCGATTACTACTTCGTCAGAAGGCAAAACTAAGTCTAACGAATCGATGTTAGCGAGAGAACCTTGAGCCCAAATAGGCTCTAGAAGTGGATCTAACTCTTGTGAAGGAGTCAGATCAGTGGTAGCTGAAGCTTGATGGACTAAAGAGTATGCTACTTCGGCTGTAGAAAAGGGCATGGACATCCCTGAGTGCCCTGTCTCATCCATTATGGTCGATGGGGAAGGAAGTATCCATGGATCCTTGAAGTAAATTGTGCAGAATGACGAAACTTGAAAAATATCAACCTGATGGTGATTGGATATAAATTTGATATCACCGTGAGGGGGCGGGTAATCAAAGGTACCCATCAAGGATGGGCAAAATACAACTCCCATATTAACGACACCTAGTTGAGGATTATCAATCATCAGGACCGTGGATGACCCCAAAGCAAGGTTAGGTTTGGAGAAAGACAATTGATCAATGGTTACTATCTGACCCTCATGTGGAAACAACAAGACCTAGAAAACTGTAGCAACCACAACTTGCATAGCATAAGTCCAACTCCTTCCTAACAAGAGGTTATAATTGAGGGGAGCATTGACTACCTCTACTTCGACACACATGGTCTTTCCTCCTAACTGCATGGGAAAAGAAGGAAATATACCATGTGGTCAGAAAGAACGACCATCGAACGTGGTGAGGAGAGTAGGTGACAGAGACAAAACGGGTTGGCCAATGGCTTTCCAACATGCCAACGACATCATGCATGTCGAGGGTCCCTCATCAACCACTGTGTGGAAGATATTCTGAGTAAAAGTTTTCATTGGATAAGACACTACTATCTGAAACGCTACGTGGTAAGGAAGACGAGGTTTTAATTCAGTTGTATCCAACATTATTGTACCCGGATTACAAGTCTTGATAGAGCCTAAAGTGGTTAACAAGGCTTTCCTTTGAGCATGGCATCTTTGGAGGAATTCCAAAGTAGACATCACACACGAGGTTTGTGATAAATCCTCCACCACAGAGTAGTTATGGGTGACCCTTGCGTTTGGGTTATGAGAAGCTTTTTTAAATGCACCTTTGGGAATACATGTCATTGTTTCGCCCAACGTCTTCTCAATCTGTAGAGGAAGAGATGGGAGGTCAACTTCTTTACCCTTCTCATAAGTGTTTGGTTTACTATAGTCATGTGCTCTAGTTGAGATAAAATCATCACCCGTAACCATATATACGTTCACAAAAGTGGGGTTGTTTGGAGGCAGACAGGGTTCTTGGCTGCCCCCTTCTTTGCTTGCAGAGGCTTGAGTTAGATTTTGCCCATTTTGAAATGGATTAGTCAACACCACCTGTTGTTGTTGCGTGACAAATTTTTGGGCCTCTGCAAGTCGAGGACATAGATGGGTCTGGTGGTCTTCCACGCACAAGTTGCATGGATACCTCGCCTTTCATTTTTTAGTGTTGTCCCCGCTAGCATTATCGGTGGATTTTTTTATCACCCTTACCCTTCTTTCGTTGTTTTTTCTTTCCTTCAGGCTGTTGGGTGGCCTTTGGGTTAGTCGACTGCACTATGTGTACATCCAACGTTTTGGTAGGGGGAGCAACCAAAGTAGTAGTTTGGCTGGCCGCTGTGTGTTGTATAGATAATTGCTGCAACTATTTTTTCAATTGCTCAACGGGATTTTTTTGTGCTGAACCAACAATACCATTGGCATGTGGTCTAGCTCTCTGTCTAGTTTTATCAAAGATTGAACGTGGTGCATCTGGAAATATGTTGTAGAACAAACCAGACTGAGAATATATGATCTCAAATTGTTGAGCCCTCATGATGGCATCTTCTTCGGAGAAAACTCCTGACGTCGCGACGTCTTTGGATAACTGTGGGACCAAAGACTTAAGGAACCACTCAAGCAGGAATGCTAGTGGGACTGGTACCTTGATTAAACTCTTTCGACATCTCCATTCTTAGATGTGATCAGAGATATGTTCCACTGTTGTCTGTTCGAAATTGGCGAGCAGCTCTGTGCCAACGTCGTATCTCACAGGTAACTGGAAATGGTTCAAGAAATCCATTGCCAGTTCACCAAAGGACAAGTATCTTGAGTGATCGAGCTCAATGTACCATTTCACGACACTCCCAATGAGAGTATGTTGAAACAATCACAGCTGTATGGAGTCATCTTTCAATGAGTTAGATGAGCACCAAAGATGAAAGGTAGTCACATGATCTCCTGGATCTTCATTAGGCTTGGCTTCGAACTTTGGAATGTATGAAGGCAACTTCATCGGCATAAGAGGCCATCGCGGATCGTGACAAATAGGGTCATTCAAAAACCTTGTCAAATCTGGCAAGTGCAAAGTCGCCAGGAAGAGAAGTTTGGGTTGTTGGTGATAACCTAAGAAAAAGGGGCCTGGAGTTTGACTGGCACCAGGTTTCCAGAAAAAGTTTGGCTGCTGGCCTGGATTCTGGTAGAAACCATGGCCCTGGCCAGTGTAAGGATTTTGCATATGTGGAGACATCATTGGCTGATTTCCAAAATAGGACATAGATGGTTGGGCATGCATTATATTTGAAGGACTATGGGAAGGATTGAATCATGGTGGTGAAGTGGGGATGGTCATAGTAGTTTGTCCAGGGTTCCATTGATTGTGGAAAGAATTACCCTAGATTGGCATTCCAAACGAGAGAACAGATCCCTGCCTTGAATTCCAAGGTCCTGCTGAGTTTGCCCTCTGGGAAGGAATAGTGCCCTGCATAGGAGTAGATTGTCCAAAAATGGGGTTTCCCCCAGTCGAGAAAGCGACTGACGAGAAGGTATTGTTACCAAATGTTCTGTTCAAATAAAATGGTGTCGAACCTATCGACATACTATGCGAAGGTGGTCCTTGACTCCCCACTCCAAATAAACTATTGTGTGTAGGTTGCCCGACGGATGGCTGATGCGAGCCACTGAGTGAAGGGGATGAAGGAGGGATATGACCTCCTCGGTAAGGGAAAGCGTTAAAAGGAGCAGGAGTTCCCCCCATGTGACCTTGCATAGGATCACTAGATCTCCCTGCCCCCATACCTAAAGTTTGTAAAGTGGAGTAAGAAAGTACAAGACTTGTACTTGAACTAGGCATCCCATATGAGAACGGAGGGCCTGTCACACTTGGTGTGAAAGGGGTTGTGGCCACCACCAAAGATGGGATTGGACCACTGTGCGATGTAGAAGCAGTCGAGACCATGGTGGCTCAGACTGATGATGGTGGGTTAGGAGGTGAAAGCTCTTCTGTGGTGATAACCATGGTGGGAATTGAAGAATTCCCAAAAGGAGTAACAACATTTGTTTCCATTGCTGTGTGCAACACTATCTGGCGCTCGTAAAATTGAATTGGTATGATGAAAGGTGGCAAGAAATCAGTGGTTGGGGTTTCAATCGGTCCAAGAGCGGTTGCTTCAAGGTCAAAAATAGTTGATTCCTCCATGGGTTGGTTGGGCACAATGGCTTGTAACCCGATCGCTTCAAAATACCCTTGTTGGTCTATCTTTCACCTTAATGGTGGCGGGGGTGGCTCCAGTGTAACCGGTGGCAGGCCAAGAAGCCTTCATGACTGGTAGAGCTCATGATATTCCACCGTTTGAGAAGATAAAAGACACTCTAAGGTAGTCTAAACTTCAGAAGTAACAAACACTAAAAAAAGTCCCTAGAAGATAAGACATACAGACACTAAATTAATTGGAAGAACAGTTACAACAACCAACACTAGAGCAACTTACCGGTGCAAGTGTAACTCAAACATGGAAGTACCCTTTGGGTATACTCTACAAAGAATGGCTCGATGTATGTTCTAGGTACCACAATATACCCCCTCAGTCACCTGTGTATGTCCCTAAAAAATATTGGCAACTAGGTTGCCAGCGCGCAAACAGTCACCAGGTGGGTACAGTCGAAAGTTGGGTAGACCACAATGAGCAGGGTATCGAGCTTGAAACTTGTCAAGGGTATCGAGAGAAAATGGTCCGGAAGACAACTGAGGACCTCAAATGGATTCAAGATCCATGAAGCCCCGTGGTAAATGCAAACAACAGAATCCCAAGAAAAGCCCTCTATATGTGTTCTCCACTACGATTGGTTCGATTTTGGAGGGGTTATCTCTGCTACCCTTCTGCACACGACCTCATGTTTATCCCCTGTGTTAGAGGGGGGTCCTGAATAAATTCCATGATTTTGGACTTAAACACTCCCTAACTCAGACTCCAATGTTTGATTTGAAATGGGCTTGAAGAGTTTCCTCTCCAACCTAATCTAAGGCCCTAAATCCTGAACTAGTTGGTGAACCCTACAAACATGAAAGTCTAATATATTTTATATTTTAGCGTTAATTTTTTGGATTTGTCTTATGTCAAGGGGTATGAAAGTGAAACTGATGATGTGAAAAGACGAAAGCAAAAAATGAATAAAAAGCTGGAAACAAAACTTTTCTTAATGCAAAATTTCAACAACTTTTCATTTTTTTTTTTTTTTAACTTTTCTAAGATTTTGGACAACAAACTTAAAAGAAATTTCACTTGACTACAAGATACTTATGATCTAAGTGAACTGCAAAAACTTATGAAATAAATGAGTTTTCCCCTGGCTAATAATGCAGAAACACACTTTTCAACCAAATAAGAAAATGAAAAAGAGATTTTTTTTTATTTATTTATTTAAATGATTGATAAAGCAAAAAGGAAAAATACCAACAAGAAAAAACCAAGAAAAAAAATTCTTGCCTAATCGCAGATCGCAAAGAATCAGGTCAAAAATCACACACTAGCAATTTTGAAAAATGACTCTCACACTTGTCTAAAAACCTTAAAAAAATTCTTTTACTTTTATGACAACTTTTCTTTAAATGAGAAAAAGCGAGCTAGAGGTAAGATGAATCCTCAGCTACTGACTGACATAGATTTAAATACCTGAGAGGTATAGTTCTCATCAATTGAAAGGATGACTGCCTTACCCTCAAGAGAAATTATCCTGCATAGGCACGCTACTGTTAATCCAACAGTCAGGGTGTGAACGCGAGCTGTATAGAGACAAAGAGCATGTACACACGGGCTGACCTTGTACAAGCCGTGTGTATCTCTAAAATCTGAGGAAAACTAAAAAAAAAAAACCAAACTAGGAAAATACCTCTAATATTGATAACGAGAGTCTCCTGAAGGCTTGGACACTCTTTTTAACAGAAAAATCAAACAATCTAAGGAAAAATTTATAAAGCCAAACAATCTAAGATAAGACTGCAAACAAACAAGACTTAGACAGAATTCCAGAAGACCCCCTGAGAATGTGTGATTCTAACAGGGAAGAGGATGACTGCCTCAGAAGTTCTCTAAACTCTACACGCTACTGCTACTTCTACAACTAGCATTCACACACGGGCTGTAAGAGAGTAGGGTGCAGGTACACGCGTGCAGACCTTATGCAGGCCGCATGTACCTTTGTGGGTCTCGAAAAAACACAGTCAAGCAAATGACAAGGAAAGCTAGTATGGAAAACCAGACTCCCTGCTAGCTCATACCTTACAGAAACTAAAAGAAAAAATAGGCAAGAAAAACTAGTCTTTAGAACTACCCAAAAACTAAATAAAATTCTAGGAACTCGAGAGAGTCTCCCCAGTATGGTCGCCAATTCTATTGTGAGGGAAATATCCCTATGAACTAGCAAATAGGGTTTTGACTTTGCATGCAGATATGACCGAAGAAAAACTACTTTCTACCTTCATCCCTAGATTTAAATCCCCTTTTCTTAGTAAATGCATGGAAATGTCAACCTACCTCGTTCCAGGCATTTGATGTTGATCCTCCATTGTACTTGATTACTTGTTCGCAATACTCCTTCCAAAGCTGACCTGCATACAAGACAAGCAATAACTACACATGCATCCTACTTATATACTAACGGGTTAGAAATCCAAACATATACTAGTCAAACTATAACAAGTTCATGAATTGGGACGGGAAAAGCATTTTCTTTATTACTTTGAATGAGTCAACTTACAAAAGCTGAGACCAGCCACCGCTCTGTGAACCTAATCCTGGACTCCTCTTCGACTGTCCTCCAACTTCTTTGCTTTGTATCTCCTCTGGCACAAGGAAAGGCTAAAGGGTTGGGACAATGGGAATACACTAATGGGCAGAGTTTCTTTGCTATATTTTTCCTCCTCCAAATGGGACCCCTACCCCTTCTTTTACAGGCTATAAGGAGCTAGGTATTTGGATGAACCCTTGGCCATGCATGGCTAGGAGTTTCAGTTAACTCACCCATAGCTTTTGTGTTCCTTCGACAACTTTCCTTTTTTCGTGATTTTATCGGTCCACGCGAGCTATTTTAGGTGAGCCAGTGTGTACACGCGTGCATTAATGGAGTAGGGCATGTGGGCCTTTATAAAAGAGTTTTTTTAAAGAGTTATTTAGTAGTGCTTTGGAAAAGAAGGGATATGATATGGTTTGATGCTAGGTAATCATGTGTGGTGCAATTTAGGGTTATAACAGTAATGGGTATGAGATGTCAGCCCATGGGTTTACCCATGTTTAGGCCTTTTTGTAATGTATAAATAAGTATATAGGCAATGTAAGTAGATGTCAATTTTGAGGTAATGGGATTAGTGCATGACTAAAGTATGTTAAGACTTGTAGAGCTAAGTGCGAGTGATTGTAAGAGACTTTGTGCACAGATTGTGTAAGACTTTGTGCCCTGAGCTAATTTGGGGAAGAAGGATCTGGCGAGGTGTGCAAAGATTTCCTATTCTTTGTGGAGTTGGCTCTGTGGCTTTGTGCACATGATTAGAGGAATGTAATAAGATTGAAGACTAATAAAGAAGAAGAAGAGTTGGTGGACGTATCCCCACACTGGGGTGAACCACGTATATCCTGTGTGGATGTGTTTTGTATGATGTTGTTGATATTTTTTATGTTGTTTATCTATTAGTGTATTGGTATTTATGTATGTTAGGTAGATATATGGATTCTTAATACTCTATTGATGATAAATGAATGCTACATCTGATCCAATAACTATGTTCTAAGTGATGAAATTACTTGATCTTAGTTGCTAGTGCGTTGTTCTATATCTAGGGTTTAATCTGCAATGTGAATGGATTTATGAATTAATGCATGGTATTGGCTAAATGATATGTTAAGTGTTGTAATCATAGATCTGTGTACCAGCTAGGTTGTAGACACCTGAGTCCTACAACCCCCCCTGCCTCTACCTCGGGTGAGACTTCATCTGCTTTGCAGGTGTTGCCAAAAGGGCTGGTAGTTAGGGTTTTTTTGGTGCATTGTTGAAGTGTTGAACCCTGGGTCTGCCCTTGTGCCAAAAAATGGTTCCGTTGCTGGGACCTGAAACTATGATTGCTGGGAACTGAAGAAAAGAGAAAGCTTTGCGCGTAGATCTGTTGCTGTAGTGCGTATTATTTTACTTAACTTGAAAAGTTTTGTGCTAAGAAAGGAACCATATATGAAGAAAAGAGGTAAGATCTCAAAGCTTTGTGCTCTGCTAAAGGTAAGATAAGCATAAATTTTTGCTTCAAAAGTATGAGTCTAGGTATGTTCGATAGATTTTTTCCTAGTCTGAAAACTAGGGCACAACTAGAAGAATGAGTCGATCTAAATAGATTTGATAGAGATAGTGAAATATATGTTATTCCTATGCATATAAATAATTTTTGGACTAACAAGTGGATGCAAAAACCTAGAAAGAATTGTTGCAGATTGCAGGTCCATCACTGCGATCTGAGTGCTCAATACAGGAAGGGTTGGGGATCATTTAAAAGAAATAGAGGATTGACACTGTGTTATAATTGTAGAATATTGAGACATATTGATAAGGAATGCCCTCACATAGGTCTTGTTTTTCTCTGTTGTAAATATATTGGTCACAGAGTTGAGGATTTCCCTAGAATGATTGCCAAAGTTGAAAATATGAACATGATACAAGAAAACTATGAAGGAGGTCAAAGGACCGAGGATATGTTAGAAAACCAGAAAGAATCAGAGACTATGTTATTATAGCTGAAAGAAACACTGAATGATCACAGAGACATCAGTTTACGAGATATATTCAAAGAGAAGTAGCGCATAGAAACAAGAATAGGAGACTTCGACATAGACTGTGTTTTGGATGAGGACACATAGGTGAATATTATGCCAAAAAAAACTTGGGAAATTTTGGGAAATCCTGCTATATTACCTTCATTGGGAAAGATAGGTTTGTTTAAAGGAAATATGATAACCCTATGTGGAAGATTTACTAATGTGCCTATGATTTCCCATGGAACATCGACCGAAGAAGAATTTGAAGTCATTACGTTTGTTGAGAAAAACACTCCTTTTGCACTTTTTTTAGGAAAGACCTGGATTGAGAAAGATCAAATCCAAAGGAAAGTAGAGGAGGAAGCCACATAACAGAAAAATAAAGAATTAAGGGACTTCATTACTAGAAAAATAAAGCGACTAATAGAAGAAAAAAAGAATAAGTCGAATCAATAGAGGGGCAAAGAACTAGCTATCGAAGCTGGAAGAACACAATAAAGTTTCAAGAACCTATCCATACAGGAAATAAGTGAATTTACCCCAGAAATAGTAAGAGAAGAGGTATTACCCTTGAAACCTTTGGAAGACCCTCAATAGTGCGAAGTTACTACTCTAAAAGAAGAAAATAATAAGAATGGAAAGACGAATCCAAAGATTCAATTTATAGGAAAGAAGGCCAGAAATCTCAGTAAGAAGAAAGAAAAATTAGAAAAACTATGAGAAGTACCAGAAAAGAATTCGCAGAAGGCAGGCTTGCAGAACTTGAACCTTGCCGGGATAGCTGAACCACGCAGAATGGGACTTTGCCACGATGAAGCTATATGACCGTTGGAGGTATCCCGACCATTAGAATGGTCTAGAATGGCTAGAAACATATTTATTTACAGAAAGATCACTGTTGGACTGTTGAGACCATGCCATAACAGATGGATTCACATTGATGGACATATTCATACTCATTGAAGGAATTTGTTACGAAATTTCTTATTTAACTCGTTGGATTTTGCACCGGGACCACTTTTTGCAAACTGAGATATCCACACTAGCAGAGAACTGATTGCATACCATGCTATGATGTCTAGACCTCACCATTTAATTGATTACCTTTCTTGTTCGTTTGCCTACCCAATTTATTTTATTACAAGTGTGAATCTCAAGTGAATGTAGAGTAGTAGAGAAGTCGGTGGAGGAAATTCTTGTGGATCTCATGACTAAGAAAGTCATGTTTGTAGGAATATAGGCATCGTCGACTGGTAGATTGCAAGCATCCCCATCAACTGGATGATGTTTTGGCCACGCTGCTAAGAAACGAAGAAAGCATCACGATGATTTGGCTAATGCAAAATAGATCCCGTTGGTCTTGCCAAACTACATCCCGCCTTTGACTGGTGTGATGAACCGTGACAATGTCTCATGTGACTTTGAGTACATGCTCATCACTGCGTACCTCTCGAAGGGGATACAAATAGTTGGACCCCAGTTGGGACTGATCCCAACTCTCAAGATCAATGACTTTAACCTCAGAGACCAAAAGAACTATGCAATGCTCGCACCACATAGGTACTTGATGAATATGACTGGGAATAAGCCCAAGATAGTTCCCTAGTCATGTATTAAGGAGTTCACGCACTCCATGATCTTGAACGTAATGAAGATCACCCACTTCGATCGACATTAGGAGGTTAACGTGTGCGTTAAACTCCTCCTGTCATGCTACCATGGAGGGTATCTATGGCTTGACAGGCGTGTCACTGTGGATCTGATGCTGATCCACCTGATCACTAGAATAAGAATGCAGGGACCAAACCCTCACCAGTTCTACCTAGGGAAGACATCGGATCTCTCCCTGGCACAGTGAATAAAGGAATCCTATGACAATGTAGAGAAGGGAAAGTGAGGATACAAGGTAGCCTCCATCCAAGATGGTGCAGTGCACCTAGCTTTTTAGCTGATCACTGGCAAGATCGTTAGAAAGAACCAACAGACACAAGTCACAGGGTTCATAGTTGACCTCGCAGGGAAGTGTGGCGAAGGAATGCAGATGAAATGGGTGAGTTACCTCGTCAACAAGTTGGAGAATGACTATCGCAAATTGCATGACCAAGGATACAAATTCCACTTTAGTTGGTTACTGGTGCTCATTGCATTTATTTCTTTTCATATGTCAGAAGGAGCAACAATCTCTGAAGTCGAGCCATCAGAACTGTTGGCTGTGAGGTTCGCTACCTTGTGGTATACAAATGATATGGAAAAGAAGTGGCAGTCGAATGTTGCCTTCCATACTTATTACCTACATCTGAAGCATGCCATTGAATCCTTTCCACGGATGACCCTAAATACACTCCATCGATACAGGACACTAGAGAAGTTCCGTGTAGACTGACACTTCATCTACATCACCGTACGTGGGGATGAAATAAAGGAGGAGCTACAGTCTTAATATAAGTTGACTGAGGAAGATATGGAAGACATCACTAAGGAATGACCAACATCATTCCTTGTACCAGGGGAGGATGCTGCACTGTCTGACCCCAATATCATTGGAATCCCATTAATCACCGGGGTTGAACATGATGGATAGAGTAGCACTAAGAAAATGAAGAAAAAGGATGAATTCCAAGACATAGAAAGTGATGAGAAGGGAAATGCATCAGAGAAAATTGCGCCTGACTCACCTAAAGGAGGAGGAGGAGACGAAGTGAACCAAGAGGAAGGAGGGGAAGAAGGAGAAAAGTAGGACAAAGGTGAAGCTACACTACCGAAGGATCCCCTCATCACAAAAAAAGCATCATAGAAGAGGAAGGTTTCCCCGAAGAAACCTTCAACAAGGAAGAAGTCTCACGCCAAAAATCCTCAGTTGAAGATTGTGCTCACAGTGGATGACATTGATCTCATCATCACAGCTATAGAAGACACTTCAAAAGACATCTTGCAGAAAAATGGGGCAAAGTAGGAGTCAATGTATGACAGAATAGAGAAAGAGCTCAGAGACATCCAACAAGCTATCCATTTGATCCGCGTAGTGCCTACTGCGCCATCCTCAATAGGAAATGTATAGTTGGGGGATGATCCCACCCAGTTATGAAGGTTAGTATATGTGATAGAGGTTTGACTTTGTTGAGCCCATGAGGAAAAGGAATAGGCCACATAGGCCTTAAAGAAAGAAAAGGAGGAGGTCCTAGATAAAATTCAAGTTGCGCAAAAAGAGAAATATGAATTTAGGGCGATGTTCGAAGAGGATAAAGAGAGAATCTAGAAAGAGAAAGACTAGTAGCTTGCGAAGCAGATTGGGGTTAAAGAGGCAGTGACTAGAGCACTCCACTATGTGCTAGCTGTTGTTCCTGAGGTTATACTTTAAGGCTCTAAAGTATACCGTCAAGGCATCCGTAAAGATAAATGTAATTAAAGGGTAAAAATCAAAAGGAAGGATAAATTAGAGTTGGTTTCCCAACTTCCTCTGTCTAGCTTCCCTTTGTTCTTGGATGCCAATATCTCTATCAATAGATACCCATGAATGTTCTAATTCAACATGGTTAGTCGCTGTTTGCAGAATAGTATTAAAAAGGTTCAAAGCAATGCTAGTTTGATCTTGGAGACCAGGTTCTATGTTGGGCTGTCTGTTATTTGGGACAGTCATGGAGAGTAAAATTTTATTTAATTTTGAAAGAATTTGATAAATTGTTGCTTCAGTTTTGAAGGGATGAAAATAGGAAAAATAGTTTTGAAATTCAAAATAATAACATAACAATAGTTGAGGCCATTTCTTGGACTTGAAACAATTTTGAGAATACTATAATAACAAAGAAATACTGCTGAAAAAATATGAGGCTTTAATCATGAAAGAATCTCATATTGTAACAGGAAGTAAAGAGAAAAAAGAGATTTCTAATGAAGTGTTAAATATTATCGTTCAAATGATCTACAGGTCTTAAAATTACTGATAGCAATTTCAGAGGAAAAGATGTAAATAACTTGATAACCAAATCAATTCAAACAACAAAAGATGTATGAAATAAACTTATAGTTGATCATTCATTAGAAAGACATTGAAAGAGAAACATAGAAATATATTGTAAACAAGGTTAAAGAACACATAGCTTCAAGTTGACAGAATTCAGGATCTCGTCTGCCTGATTTATATCACAATGGATTGAAAACTTTTAATACAATCCGTTCTCCTCAAAACCAAAAGCCCCATCTTAGTCTTGTGAAATTCTATTTATACATGATCACCAAATTTTTTTCCCGTTGGTGATTAACCAACTTCCTAAGACTAATGTTTACTTGAATGTGCAATGTTGAACCATTTACATTTCTATTTTATCTACTTTGTTATTTCAATAATGAAAATATACAAAACAATATTTCATGTCTGCGTTGACAAACTTCCTTCTTCTGTCTTAAGACAACGAATACATTTTCCCAAAAAATTTACCAAAACTCTGGGAGCTTCTGGTATATCTTTTGCCTCAAATATGAAGAATGTTTTCTGTAGTTCAGGCATATGATCTTCAATTATCTTCCTTGTGAACTTAAAAGTTTGCAACTTTAAGTTCGGCATCACTATCCATTTGTCAATTTCGGTGACATTGATTACCTTTATTTTTGGGATCTCCACCTGCATTTCCTCCAGATCTTCCTTGAATCTTAGTTGGTGCTTGACAATGTTAATTTCTCCTAATAACCCTGAACAATTGTTTTTTCCAATGTTCAAAGAAGCTTTTTGTAAAAGATAAAAAATTCCTTGACAATCATCATTGACCTCTCTGGTTATTCTTTTGTTTTCTGCAAGGTCTGCCTCCCACACCTTGAGTATTACATCTCCTTTAACCTACTATGAAACAAATAGTTTTTGAATCTTTCTGACCTCCTCCTTCATTGAAAGGGACACTTCTTTTTGGAAAGTCATCCTGGCTACTTTCACTTTTCTTTCTTTCAGGAGAATGTTCTCCAAATATTTACTTGTTTCCTGAAAGTAATTCTGAATAAATTCCAGATTTAAAAACAATCCCTGTTGTTCCTCTTCTATCTTCAAATATATTCCCAATACCTGGGCCTGGAAAATTTCAAGCTCTACCACTTGATTTGAAATGGAACTAATCTGATCTTGTAATTGTTTATTTGTTTCTTCTTGCTTTAGGACTTGTGCCTGAGTGACCTGTATTTTCTATTTTTCTTCCTCTAAGCTTTATTTTAGTTTCTGAATCTCTTGAATGTCATCCAATCTAGCTCATTCTAGACCCTTTTTTATCCCCCAACTGATATTTCTTTCAGTCTCCTTTAATTGATCCCATAGCCTGCTATCTCTGTAGCGAATTCTCCCTCTTTAAGTTTTTGTCCATCTATAATGATTTTATGCTTTTTAATCATCATATCTCCTCTTGGATGCATTTCTTGTTTTAGGATAACCTTTCTCTTCTTACTGAAAAATTAATTGGAAGGAGGAATCTCATCTCTAGAAATAGGCTCAAGATCGGTTACGTATAGAGCTCCCTCTTGGGGGTTTCCACAAGTAGACTGCAATGGAGTCAAAGAGGTCACGAGACTTCCAAGTTCCGTCGATGTTGTTCCTCCTACTTTTTTGGGAATGTTCTCAGAGATTTTTGAGGGTATTTCCAACTATTTTCCTTTCCTTGCCTCTGATTTTTTTGTGTGAGGAACTTCTGTTTCTTGTAGAGGAAATTCAATTTCCTTCATTTTTCCACTTGTATTTTCTTTATCCTGTACATCTGTTTCAAAACCTAGAGGAGGCCTTTCCTGTTCTGGAGGAGGGGTTGTGGTCTCACCTTGCAATATCTTTGGCAAACAACTTCTCCTATGACTTTGGAAAGACGTGAAACCAGTCTGTAAATTGGGTGATACGGCCCATACCCTGTTCAATACCTCTTCATAAGTTTTAACCTCCTTGAATATATCATCATAAAAAGATTGTTCATGTTCATAAGCTTTCAATTTACAGTGCATCAAATGTCTTCTTACTAATTGATAAGGGTCATTCTTTTTGTGCTCAATATCTACCAATTTGATCTCCTCTAATGCCCCGACTTCCAATTTGGAATGGCCTAGGTTTAGTAATGAAAATTTCCCAACATATACAGGGAAGATTGGACAGGATTTTTTTTGAGCTGTCTTTAGCTCTATTCCAATACCACCTTTCACTATTTGATATGCTACCTCCCTCAATACCAGTCTATCCGGGAGGAATTTCGGAAGTGCGTGAGGGGGAATTGAGCACCCATAAACTATAATGTAAGAGATGTTTTCTTCAACAAACTAGTCATCTATTGCTTTGAGATTTTCTGAGACTGCCTCATAAATGTGAGGGGGTTCATAGCCATAAAACATTTTATGCATTGGAATTATTATGAAATGACAAATTTCGTAAAATTCATTCTTAGCATTTTCTTCCCAAAGTGCAGAATGATACACATGAATGGGCTCGGGGCAGGTTATGTTCCAACTCCAATTCATCAAGGGAAAAGGAGTCACAAAGAAAATCACATCCATGATGTATGTTGACATATAAAAAGCCACTGGCTAACCTTTAGATCTTGTAATTCTGTGGTTCAAAATTTCTTGTGCTAGGTTATCCAACAAAATCTTACTCCAGTTAAAAGTGTATCCTTCTGAAGCTTCTTCTAAAAAGGGCACCCAATCTGCAGGAAAATGGCAGGGATTCTTTTTCCCGAAAAGTGTACACAACATAATGGCTACATAGACCATATACTCGTTCAAATATGCCGTGGCATAAACCCCATGGGTATCGGCCCTAAACTTCGATGGACATCTCCACCATTCTCTAATTAAATCTAGATGGACATCATGATATTCTCCTTCTCGTTATTGAAATTAAGTTAGCGTTAAGATGATCAAAACAGTCCTAGGAAACCCAACAATTTTTGTGGCTTTCATCTTGCATCAAAGGAAACAAATTTCATATTTTTAATTGGGGAGCCCTGTCTGGACTTGGGATGCAAATTCAGTTTCGAAAAAACTGGTAACTAGAGTAGAGTGATATTTAAGTATGACAACCTTACATATACCTCAGATATTGCTTCACTGCCAACGAGCCTGTTCAAGACCCCAATGAAGTTATCTGTCCCTTTTTACTGAATTTCCTTTCACCACTTCGAATCCTAATTATGCATTTAACCTTAGATATTGCTTCACTGCCAGCGAGCCTTTTCAGTACCCCAGTGAAGTTATCTATCCCTTTTTACTAAGACAAGGGAAATCATTTAAATGAATTTCCTTTCATCGTCTTTTGGACTAGATGGGGGAAATCAAATATGAATTTCCTTTCACCATCTGTCTTATATTTTACTTTTTGAATACGAAGTGGGGGAAATCAATGGTACTTAATATACCAGGGATGGTATCTCTATAAACATTGTAGTGGAGGTCTATCAACTTGTTTTGATTACTCTAGACCAACCTTCTCTTAACTTTCAAAACACCTTAGTCTGCAGAGAAAAAGGGGAATATTAATTCCAGGGGTCTTCTTATGAGCAAGCTTAAATCCTTAAAAAACTGTTAAGAAACCTAGGAGAGTCAAGATCGACCTAAGCATAACTTTGTTTATTCAGAGAGTGAGGAGTTATGAGGACTGGTATACCTTTTAAGAACTATTTTTTAGCTTCAAAAGTTAAGATGTAATCTCTTCTCCCTCTGTGGGAAACACGGAAAGAAGATTGAATTTTTAAGAAGAAAAAACTGAGGGTAGAAAGGGGAGACGTAGAAAGACCCAAAAATCGAAAAACAGAAATCATAAATTAAACCCAACTCTTGGAACTCTTTCTTGGAGACGCTTTTCATATTTTGTTTATTTTAAATACCTCTTGTCCTATTCTAGGTGAAACTCTTAGGGCCTAGATTTAGAAATCATTCTTTAAATGACATATCACACTTGCGAGACAATCACCACACTTTTTTTTTTAATTTTTTGTTTTTGAAAAAAAAAATAGACTTTACTGGAATTCACACCTTTGCCTTACCATTTTCGTTCTCTTTTGAAATAATCGAAAGTTTTATATCACTTGTTTTCAGCGAATTTATCTTCTAAAATATAAATATATGTTTGCTCCTTTAGCTTTGTTTGGACTGCAAGTTGGGATCCTGTAAAGGAACACAACGAAGAGTATCGGAGATTTTAAAAGATTTGAATACATTGAAATTTTTTATATCCCTACTTCTAGAAAAATATTAACCTATTTTTTTTTTTTTTGAAGTATTGAATGTATTGAAAATTATGAAATAAAAAGAAAAATCAAATGGTATATACAGTGGGAATTTTGAAAATCAATTATTCCATATAGTGTTTTAAATAACGCCCATTGACAGGGGCATTGAGGATTTTACCGTCGAAATTCTCTAACAGAAATGAATTTTTTTCCTTCAGGAGCTGTTACCTTGAACGGTCCGTACCTGATGTGATCAAATTTACCATGTTTTTCCAAGTATTCCTTCCTTGCATCCCATTTTAAAACCAAATCTCCCGGGAGAAAATCTCTGTGTTTGGATTTATGGTCGAATAGCATTTTCATGTTGTCCTGGTATTTCTGCAACCTTTCATCCACTTCAGCCCTATGTTGTTGGACTTCAATCAACTGATTTATCCTTCTTGTGACAGAATTTGGTTCTTCCTTCCGATCTTTCCAAAGTTTCATTACAAGAAGCACTAGATTTATAGGTAACATTACATCTGTCTCGTATACCATTTGGAAAGGAGAAGTGCTGATAGAATTTTTTGTGCCTATCTGATTTTCCCACAAAGCGTATTTTAAATGCACATGCCAGGATTTCTTGTTTTCGCTCAACACTTTCTTAATTATATTGATTAAGCTCTTGTTTGAAGACTTAGATAGCCCATTTCCCTGGGGGTAATACGTAGTGGAATGACCAAGCACAATATTATATTTTTGGCAGAAACTGACCATAGCCATAGATTTAAAGGCCTGAGCGTTATATGTGACTATCTTTCGAGGGAAGCCAAATCTAGATAAAATATTCTCTTCTAAAAAATCTATTACCACTGAATCTGTAGCCTTTCTGGTTGGGATAGCCTCCAACCATTTGGTGAAGTAATCTATTGTAGTCAGGATCCATCTATGCTGAGCGCTAGAATGAGGATTAATTTCTCCTATGAAATCTAATGCCCATTGCTGAAAAGGAGCTTCCGTTTTGACTAGAACCAACGACATCGCTGGGAGCTTATGCTTACCTGGGAACAATTGGCAAGGGTTGCAAGCTCGAACCTTGGCGTTGATGTCTGAGAAAATTTTGGGCCAATAATACCCTGCCCTCAGGATCTTATAAGCCGTTTCCCTCCAGGCGCGGTGTCCTCCACATACTCCTTTGTGAAATTGGCTTATGACCTTTTCTGTTTTTGATTCGACCAAACAAACCAACAGGAAACCAAGAGGGTCTTTCCAATACAATTGTCTCTCAGATATACAGTATTTGACCACATGCATCTTCAATGTTCTAGATTTATATGGGGGTAAATCATTCGGGCACTTCAAGGTCAACAAGTAGGACACTATGTCTCGATACCAATCAGATGAAGTAAATTTTTCTTCGATTCTAGTTTCAACTATTTGTTCATCGAGTTCATTAATGTCCACACACTCTTTACTTCTCTGTAATCCATTTATCCCGAGAGCTATGGAATTTGATTCAGCTAAGAGTTTAGCTAAACCTTGTACCTTCACTAGTTTCATTGGTTTAATCACCAAATCGAATTCTTGAATTTTGGCAAGCCACTATCCTCTTTTGCTATCACTGTCGGACTGAACCAAAATATCTTTTACGGAGCTAGTGGGTACGTACAAAATCACCTTAGAATGCAACACATAGGTTCTAAAATCCTTTAACACCTTCACCATAGCATATGCTTATTTTTCCATTATATTATATTTAAGTTTGGTGTCTCTAAGACTTTTGCTAAAAAAGGCTATCAATTGCTCGAAACCTTCTTCATTTTTTTGGAGGAGAACCGCAACGAGTGTGTGTTCGGAGGCGAATGATAAAATAAGAAAATCCTTTAGATAATCAGGGCTTGCTAGTATGAGTGCTTCGCTTATAAACGTTTTGATGTGTGCAAACGATGCTTTTGCTTCCGCTGTCCATTTCACTTCATTGTTTTTCTTTAGCATATCTGTGATCAATTTCACGATTTCATCAAATTTTGGAATAAATCTCCTCAAAAAATTTATTTTGCCTAAAAATGACTGAATTTCTTTTACATTCCTATAGATGTTTATTGTGTCTATAGCTTCAACTCTTTTAGGGTCAATTCTAATTCCATCTCGGGACACGATATGGCCCAAGAGTTTACCTTCTTGCATAGCAAAGTGAGAATTTTTGGGGTTTAAAGACAAACCGAACCTGTGACATTTCTCAAACGTCTGCTTGAGATGTATCATATGATCTTCATCAGATTTAGAAAAAATGGTTAGATCATCAAGATAGATAACCAAAAAATTGTCTCTTTCACCAATGAAAGCGATATCCATAGCACGTTGGAAAGTAGCACCTGCATTCATTAAACCAAAAGGCATCTTATCATACATAAATGTACCCCAAGGGGTGGTAAAGGCTATCTTTTCTTTATCGTGTTCACAGATGGCTATTTGATTGTACCTAGAAAAGCTGTCGATCATTGACATCCTATTTTCCCTAACTACTTTTTTCTAAAACATGATCCATTTTGGGTAGGGGGTAATTATCTTTGAGGGATGAATTATTAAGATTTATGAAATCGACAGACAGTCTAATTTCCCCATTTTTCTTTCTAACCGGGACCAGGTTTACTACCCAATCTAAGTATCTCAGTGGTACGATTATCTTTTCATCTAAGAGCTTTTTGACTTCCTTTTCGATCACGGGCAATAAAATAGGATTAATTTGTTTGAGTTTTTGTCTAAAGGGTTTGACACCAGGCTTCAGGGGTATCTTATGTTCGATCACAGAGGTGTCATAGGTTCTCAGCTCTTCATATGACCAAGAGAAAATGTCTTTGTACTTTCTAAGCAAATCTACGTATTTATTTTTGGTTTCAGGGGACAGATATTTGGATAGCTTCACCAGCCGAGGGTTTTCTTTAGTACCTATGTCACAATATTCAACCTCTTTAGGTTGAGGCTGTAGAGTAGATTTTGAAGGGATATCATCTTGATTGAATAATATTTCCAAGGGAATTAGACCCTTGGGGATCTGGTTATTTTTAAGAACGAGCATTCGATGATTCATGATTTTATCATGGAACTCTTGAGGATCCTCCCCTTCCTGCATGATCCAAATATGATCATTTTGGTTTTCTTGGTCAACATGCATTTCGGCAAACTCGTTTATAGATTCCAAAAATTTGTGAAGCTGTTCATTGTCCTCAAAGACTTTCCAATGCTGTATGTTATTCGGTATAGAAGGCCGGTGCCTCATTTGTATGTGGTACTTTAGTTTAAATGCAGTGGGAGGTGTGAAAGTTGAGGCTACCTTGGCTAACGCATCAGCCTGTTGGTTTTCAGTTCTAGGAATGAAATGAACTTTGACAAAGGAGAAGAAATTTTCGATTAGATCCCAAACGCAATTCCTGTAAGATCTCAACCGATGTTTGTCCTGGTACTGTCGGTTAACTTGTTTTATGATTATCTCAGCATCACCAAAGACTTCGAGGTTCTTTATTTTCATTCTCCTGGCATCTTCTAACCTTAACACTAAGGATTCATACTCAAATATGTTATTAGTGTGGTTCTCATTCCACTATAATCTGTAGGAAAAGGGAATTACGAATTGATTATCGGGGGCCACCAGGAGTGCCCTAGCTCTAGCTCCAAAATAAGATGAAGCACCATAAAAAAACATCTTCCATACACCTGAGCTATATACATTTTCTTTTAATCCTTCTTTTTCTATTTTTTCTTTTGTACAAATTTCATCTATACATATTTCAAACTCATCATCAATAGATAATATACAATTTCCTAAATCTTTGTCGGTAATATATACAGGGTGGTTATTTGGGTTATGTGGATCACCTATCATGAACGCCAACCTATTTTCTCTGTAAAGACGCGTGTATTGTCCTCCAAATACTGGAATTGTAGCATACGTCATGTCAAGCTGGAGAGATCCCCCAAGTTTGGCACCCCATGACCTGGATAATAGCATACCATATTTAGGAGGGATATCAGTGACTACTATGTCCATGATAATTCTTTTAGCGAGTATTGTGCCAGATTGACCACCATGTCTTTAATCATACCTATGCATTTGACCTTTCTTGAATCAAATGAATATAAGTCTCCATATGGCCTGGTGATTTCGAGACATAACTTTTCCATGATGTCTTTTGGAATCACATTGTGGGATGCTCCAGAATCTAGCATATAGTTATGAAGTAGGTGGTCGAACAAGGTCAACATGATATAGAGGGGGGTAACAGTGCCTCTCGCACCTTCGAAATGCGAACCAAAAACTATGTTTGGCTTGTCATCTTCTAAGTTGATGACATTGACTTGTATTTCGTCTGATGAAAAGCTAATCATCTTAGCAATTTGTTTTCTGTATATAGGATTTTTGGCCAGTTCAACAAGTGGGATAGGGATTTTGATTTTATTTATTTTGTTTTCCAGATTAAAATTTCCCAGGACCTTGTCACTCTCTATGTTTGGGGCCTCCATTCCTTTCTTTTCAACTTTTCTTTGTGGTGTGGACTTGATTTCAGTCACAGGAACCTATGTTTTCTCAGCGGGTGTTCCTACTGACTTTGACTTGACAGGCTGTGTGTCAGCGGTTTGGGTTTTTGCAGTTTTTTTCTCAACAACCTTTGGAGCTTCTTCATCAGTTTCACCTCTAGGCAAAATATTTTTTGTTGGGGTGGTTGGAAGAATCTTGTTCCTAGGTCTTAAATTATATTTCTCTTGAATTTCAACTATAATATCATCTGTGATACCTTGATAGGACAAATCTTCAAAAGTATCATTGCTAGCATCATCTTCCGATCTAATTTCATTATTTAAAGATTTTTTGTAATCTTGTCTTGATAAATAAGGTGATTTATTATCGTCACCAAGATTATTTATATCCTCATCGAACTCTTAAAAATCTTCTATATCTTCCTCTCCAATGAAGTTTTCACCTTTGAAGGGAGTTGGAATTTTTTTATCCTCATTCTTTATTAGTTTCTATGGGACTTGAGGATCATGATTCCTTCTAAAATCCTTCCTAGTAAAATGATCCCTTTTTGATTTTTATAATTCCATTTTTGTGATATTATTTGAAAGTTCTCTAATTACCCTAGCCATCTTCTCTATTTTATCTCTCGAGGATTTCCTCAATCCTGAGGACCCACCTTGTTCTTTGAATTTTCTATTTTCTTTATTTCCAATTTCTAGTTTAGCTTTTAATTTCCTTGATGCCATCATGTTCGATTTGATCTCAAGAGAATAATCTTGCATTTTTGTGAGATTTTTCGACCTCCTTTATCTCAATAATAGGGCGGAATCGAGATCAAAGGCACCAACAAAAGTCACCTTTGCTGCGGGTTGAGAAGGTTTGACTTCAACCAGAATTTTATTATATAACTTGTTAAACCTTTGGGTGAACTCTAGAAAAAATTCTGAGTTTTTCTTTGTAAGGGCTCTAAATTCAGTTAGGTAATAGAGGTGATCCCCCCTCTCCCCCCATTTTCTAATAAATTCATTTTGAATTTCTTCATAAGATCTTAAATATCCAACTGCTAAGGCTTGGAACCAGGTCCTCACCTGTCCTTCGAAAGTTTGAACGAGGTGTCTGGAATAGACATCTTCGTGTTCAATTATGAGGATGTCGGCAAATTGGTCAAAAAAGTTTATATGCTCTTGAGCGGTCAAATCTCCTTCCCTTGTAAATTTCAGAAGGCTTTTCATATAGTTTTTGGGAAGGTCATGTAGGGGAACAGGGAGGACAAGGGGGGCGTATCTGGCCGCTACCTTAGCGAAGATTACAGGAAGAAACGCTTGACCACCTGCTGGTCCTCCTGGGGCACCACCCCCAGCTCCTGCGCCTCCATGTGCAACCATTGATAGATTTGAGGTTGAAGCTCAGAGTGTGTGAGGAGAGGGCTCACGAAAATATGGGGAAAATTCCTCAGGAAAAGAGAACGTATTGTATGAAAGGGGAAGCAAGATAGATCTCTCAAGTGTTTCCTTAACATTCAACTACGTAAAATCAGGCTGACAAATAGTATGTATAGGTGAGATGATTTGTTTGAGGGATCTTCGTGATTTTAAAATCTTTTCTGAATTAGAGATTGGGGAGGTCTGTTTATTGTCCAGGTTCTTTCTGGTGTTCTTTCGACTAATATCCAGTTTACTTATCATGGAGTCGCCAAGTGAAAAAGTATAAGGTAGCCTTAGAAGGTTTTCTATCTTTGTTCACTATCAAAGAAAGAAACTGTCAATGTTGTTCTTCCCAGGGAAAAGTTTCATTTCTTCGTTCCCTGACAATGGCGCCAAAAAGATGTTGTTCCCGAGTTTATACTTTAAGGCTCTAAAGTATACCTTCAAGGCATCCGTAAAGATAAATGTAATTAAAGGGTAAAAATCAAAAGGAAGGATAAATTAGATTTGGCTTCCCAACTACCTCTGTCTAGATTCCCTTTGTTCTTGGATGCTAATATCTCTCTCAATAACTACCCATGAATGTTCTAATTCAACCCGGTTAGTCGTTGTTTGCAAAATAGTATTAAAAAGGTTCAAAGCAATGCTAGTTTGATCTTGGAGACCAGGTTATATGTTGGGCTGTCTGTTATTTGGGACAATCATGGAGAGTAAAATTTTATTTAATTTTGAAAGATTTTGATAAATTTTTGCTTCAATTTTGAAGGAATGAAAATAGGAAAAATAGTTTTGAAATTCAAAATAATAACATAAAAACATTTGAGGCCATTTCCTGGACATGAAACAATTTTGAGAATAGTATAATAAAAAAGAAATACTGCTAAAAAAATATGAGGCTTTAATCACAAAAGAATCTCATATTGTAATAGGAAGTAAAGAGGAAAACGAGATTTCTAATGAAGTGTTAAATATTATTGTTCAAATGATCTACAGGTCTTAAAATTACTGATAGCAATTTCAGAGGAAAAGCTGTAAATAACTTGATAACCAAATCAATTCAAACTACAAAATATGTATGAAATAAACTTATAGTTGATCATTCATTAGAAAGACATTGAAAGAGAAACATAGAAATATATTGTAAACAAGGTTAAAGAACACATAGCTTCAAGTTGACAGAATTCAGAATCTCATCTGCCTTATTTATATCACAATGGATTGAAAACTTTTAATACAATCCGTTCTCCTCAAAACCAAAATCCCCATTTTAGTATTGTGAAATTCTATTTATACATGATTACCAAACTTTTTTCCCATTGGTGATTAACCAACTTCCTAAGACTAACGGTTACTTGAATCTGCAATGTTGAACCATTTACATTTCTATTTTATCTACTTTGTTATTTCAATAATGAAAATATACAAAATAGTATTTCATGTTTGCATTGACGAACTTCCTTCTTCTGTCTTAAGACAACAAATACATTTCCCCAAAAAAATTACCAAAATTCTGGGAGCTTTTGGTATATCTTTTGCCTCAAATATGAAGAACTTTTTCTATAGTTCAGGCAGACGATCTTCAATTATCTTCCTTGTGAACTTAATAGTTTGCAACTTTAATTTCGGCATCACTATCCATTTGTCAATTTCAGTGACATTGATTAACTTTATTTTTTGGATCTCCACCTACATTTCCTTCAGATCTTCCTTGAATCTTAGTTGGTGCTTGACAATGCTAATTTCTCCTAATAATCCCGAACAATTGTTTTTTCCAATGTTCAAAGAATCTTTTTCTAAAAGATTAAAAATTCCTTGACAATCATCATTGACCTCTCTAGTTATTCTTTTGTTTTCTGCAAGGTTTGCCTCCCACACCTTGAGTATTACATCTCCTTTAACCTGCTCTGAAACAAATAGGTTTTGAATCTTTCCTACCTCCTCCTTTGTTGAAATGGCCACTGCTTTTTGGAAAGTTGTCCTGGCTACTTTCACTTCTCTTTCTTTCAGGAGAATGTTCTCCAAATCTTTACTTGTTTCCTGAAAGTAATTCTGAATAAATTCCAGATTTAGAAACACTCCCTATTGTTCCTCTTCTATCTTCAAATGTATTCCCAATACCTGGGCCTGGAAAATTTCAAGCTCTACCACTTGATTTGAAATGGAACTAATATTATCTTGTAATTGTTTATTTGTTTCTTCTTGCTTTAGTACCTGTGCCTTAGTGACCTATAATTTCTGATTTGATTCCTCTAAGCTTGCTTTTAGTTTCTGAATCTCTTGAATGGCATCCAATCTAGCTCATTCTAGACCCTTTTTTATCCCCCAACTGATATTTCTTTCAGTCTCCTTTAATTGATCCTGTAGCTGAGCTATCATCTGTTCTTTCTTCTCCAACATAGTTGTCAAACTACCCACAGAGTATAAATTCACCGATGCTAAGGCTCCCATTGTGCTTGCTATCTCCGTAGCGAATTCTCCCTCTTTAAGTTTTTGTCCATCTATAATGATTTCATGCTTTTTAATCATCATATCTCCTCTTGGATGCATTTCTTGTTTTAGGATAGCCTTTCTCTTCTTACTGAAAAAATAATTGGAAGGAGGAATCTCATCTCTAGAAATAGGCTCAAGATCAGTTACGTATAGAGCTCCCTCTTGGGGGTTTCCATAAGTAGACTTCAATGGAGTCAAATAGGTAACGAGACTTCCAAGATTTGTCGATGCTGTTCCTCCTACTTTTTTGGGAATGTTCTCAGGGATTTCTGAGGGTATTTACAACTCTTTTCCTTTCCTTTCCTTTGATTTTTCTGTGTGAGGAACTTCTGTTTCTTGTAGAGGCAATTCAATTTCCTTCGTTTTTCCACTTGTATTTGCTTTATCCTGTACATCTGTTTCAAAACCTGGAGTAGGCCCTTCCTGCTCTGGAGGAAGGGTCATGGACTCACCCTGCAAGATATTTGGAAAACAACTTCGCCTATGACTTTGGAAAGGCATGAAACTAGTCTGTAAATCAGGTGATACGACCCGCATAAGTTTTAACGTCCTTGAATATATCATCATAAAAAGATTATTCATGTTCATAAGCTTTCAAATTATAGTGCATCAAATGTCTTCTTACTAATTGATAATGGTCATGCTTTTTGTGCTCAATATCTACCAGTTTTATCTCCTCTAATGCCTCGACTTCCACTTTGGAATGACCTAGGTTTAGTAATGAAAATTTCCCGACATATACAGGGAAGATTGGCCAGGATTTCTTTTGAGCTGTCTTTAGCTCTATTCCAATACCACCTTTCACTATTTGATATGCTACCTCCCTCAATACCAGTCTGTTCGGGAGGAATTTTGAAAGTATGTGAGGAGGAATTGAGCACCCATAAACCCTAATGTAAGAGAAGTTTTATTCAACAAACCAGTCAGCCATTGCTTTGATATTTTCTGAGACTGCCTCAGAAATGCGAGGGGGTTCATAGCCATAAAACATTTTATGCATTGGAATTATTACGAAATGACAAATTTCATAAAATGCATTCTTAGCATTTTATTCCCAAAGTGCAGAATGATACACATGAATGGGCTAGGGGTAGGTTATGTTCCAACTCCAATTCATCAAGGGAAAAGGAGTCACAAAGAAAATTGCATCCATGATGTATGTTGGCATATAAAAAACCACTCGCTGACCTTTAGATCTTGCAACTATGTAGTTCAAAATTTCTTGTGCTAGGTTATCCGGCAAAATCTTACTCCAGTTAAAAGTGTATCCTTTTGAAGCTTCTTCTAAAAAGGGCACCCAATCTACAGGAAAATGGCAGGGATTCTTTTTCCTGAAAAGTCTACACAACATAATTTCTACATAGAACATATACTCATTCAAAGACGCTGTGGCATAAACCCCATGGGTATTGGCCCTAAACTTTGATGGAAATCTCCACCATTCTCTAATTAAATCCAGATAAGTTCGGTTGACCTCAATACACTCCTTCCTTTGAAATTCAGCTAAAAAATCAGCATTATAAATATAGTTAGGATTTGGCGAGAGTTTATACATTACTTGTATATGCTTTGGCCTGAATGAGATGACAATGACCCCTTGATCATTCAAAATTCTTCTTGTCAGGATATCAAACTTTTCCAAGGCCAAACTAATCATGTCATTGTACGCCATAAGCCGAGGGCACGCCGCGATCTTATGAAGCTCTGGTTCTTCTATATCCCAAAAGTGATTCTCAGAATCAGTGGGAGAATTCTTGATTTCGTATTCCAGGAATTAAGAGATTTGTGTCCAAGATTTAATTTAGTCGATAGCATGTGGCATAGTGTCGGATATGATATCTCCTTCCTCTGTATCTTCACTCCTCTTAGGTGCTTTCTTTGGTGCCATGAATTTAAGTTAAAGGGAAAACCTGTCACAGAGAAGGAGTGTATGAGCTCGGCTGAATGTGTCTTATGCTTTGATAGTATAAAACCGAATATGTTGCGAAACATAGACTTCTAAACTCTCTTTTAATTCATTTAATGATGAAGGGACTGACGCAACTGTCAAGAATTCAATACATTTAATGCAGTAGATATTTACTAAGATATGCATTAGTGTCACATATCACCAGTTATCCTTTATTAAAGTGGCCGCATTTTGGCGCTTTTGAATTCAAAATTCAGAAAATTTCATTCAATCAGAAACCGAAACATGAACAAAACCTAAAACGTTTGATTGTCATTAATCATGATTTCAAAACATAGTTAATTTAAACTAATCACATATTAAGAGTCAAGATTTCATTTTTCAGGATTTCGGGGATCGAGTTGACAAGAGGTATGTTATCACTGAATCCTGATTTCCGAAATCACGAAATCACGACAAGATTAAATTAGGACTTAAATTCGTCTTAGAAAAATAATTGATCGGTATTAAGCGTTTTGGGATTTTGGGGATCGTGTTGACAGGAAGTATGTCATCGATGAATCCCGATTTCTGAAATTACGAAATCATTAACTTAAGTTGTGAATTTTTGTTTTAGTGAATTAATTAATTAGGATTAAGGATTGACCTTCAAAACATAATTAATTTAGACTAACACAGATTTTGAGTTGGGACTTCGCGTTTCAGGATTTCAGGGATCGAGTTGACAAGAGGTATGTTATCGCTGCATCTCAATTTCCGAAATAGCGATATGACTAATTTACTTTTAATAATTATTTACTTCAACTTTTCGTGAAATCGAGGATCGGGATTTAGCGATTCGATATGTATTAAAACCTATGTTCTTAATAAACCCCGAGTCCCGAAAACCCCTTTTTTATTAGTCTGATTTTTTTCTTTTTATTATTATTAGAATAAAATCTATCGGGATTTCGATACCGGCCCTTTGGAAATGAAAGTTGAGGGTTATGATTCTTGAAAATCTGAAACCCGAAAAAGGAAGGCTTTAGTCTTTAGATTAAAAATTTAAAATATGTTTCAACACTAGCCTTGGTACAAGAGGAAATAGAGTAAAAAAAGATTCAATTGGGGAAGCTCCCTGAGTAGAAAAATCAGAAATTCAAGCAGTTTCGAGCACTCCACAAGAAGTGCGGGATTAGATGGAAGAAGCTTCCAGGAGTGTAGTAGAACGAATCAGGGAATTAGCCTCAAAATGTAAAAAAATGAGTGATCGAAGTGCACAGATCTATGAGCGCCTTGTAGAAGATCTGAAGATGAGGAGATTGGAAGCACAACTCTAGGAGGCAAAGCAACATGCGTCCACCATACAAGCACAAATGAAATGGCTGACTGCAATTGAGAATATGAAGAGGTCACAGGAGCAATGTCCAGTCCAGCAGTAGGTTACTACCATCTAGAGCAAGGTTATGTAAGTGACACAGAGAATCCAACCGGTGAAGGATGAAACCTGCACAATTTTTGAATAGATCAAGGGACAAGGCTCACAGCTAGAACAATGTTTGGAAGGGATGTCACCAAGCAAGTACTTTAGGATTTTGCTGAGAAGGAGGCTCTAGCGAAGAAGAAAGTTGAGGCATCTTGAGCTAAGCTTGAGACCTTTGAAGCAGAGTTTCCTAGATCAAAGTGACTCAGGACGAGTCACATGTGAGTGTTGGGGTACTGTTGGCCCTCGACCAAGTTTTGAGGAAACATTGGTCGTGTTTGACCATTTTTGGGCTGTTAGGGTTTATGCAATAGGTATGGGATGTCATCCCATGGGTTTACCCATGTTTAGGCCTTTTTGTAATGTATAAATAAGTAGTTAGGCGATGTAAGTAGATGTCAATTTTGAGGTCATGGGATTAGTGCATGACTAAATTATGTTAAGACTTGTAGAGCTAAGTGAAATTGATTGTAAGAGAATTTGTGAACAGACTGTGTAAGGCTTTGTTCCCTGAACTAATTCAGGGAAGGAGGATTTGGTGAGGTGCACGGAGATATCCTGTCCTTTGTGGAGTTGGCTCTCTAGATTTGTGCACAGGAGAAGAGGAATGTAAGAAGCTTGAAGACTAGTAAATAAGAAGAAGAGTTGGTGTTGGCATAGGGGTAGGTGCAGGGTTCAACACTTCAACAATGCACCAACAAAACCCTAACTACTGGCCCTTTTGGTAACACCTACGAAGCAGATGAAGTCTCACTCGAGGTAGAGGTAGGGGTGGTTGAAGGACTCAAGTGTCTACAACCTAGTTGGGACACAAATATGTGATTACAACACTTGACAAAGCACTTAGCAGTTAACATTCATCAATATTTAACCCTTATTCACATCATAGGTCAAAACCCTAGTTACATAGCAACACGGTATTCAACAAGATCTAATACATCCAAGCACTTAGCATATATAAATAGATCAGATCTAGCATTCACTCACATTACTAATCACTAAGCTACTATATCAGATGCACCTAACATATATCACTGCACTAAGCATAAATCACATCAATAACATAACAACTATAATGCACAAAGCAACCACAACACAAGATATATGTGGTTCACCCCAGTGTGGGGATACATCCACCAACTCTTCTCTTCTTTATTTCCTTCTTTGAATCTCATACAAGAACAGAGCCACAAGAACCCACTCTACATAGGACAAGAGATTTGCACGCACGTCACCAGATCCTCCTTCCCCGAGCTAGGATTAATCACAAAGCCTTCTTAAAATCTTCACACAAGCTTCTTACAATCTCTTGCACTTATCTCTGCAAATTCTTAACACACAGTATGCATGAAGAATCCACAACTTTTTGCACTTAGCTCACCGACCACATTACACATCTAGGTCTCTCCTACTTACATCTCCTAACTTTCTATTTATATATTACAAAAGGGCCTAAACATAGGTAAACCCATGAGCCGACATCCCATACCTGTTACATAAACCCTAAACCCAAAAATGTTAGAAAAATAGGACCATGGAGCAATAAAATAAAACAAATGCGGAAACAAAACACAGAAGATACACAATACAAGAGAGACACAGATTTACGTGGTTCACCCAGTGTGGGATACGTCCACCAGAGAAATTTCCAGGTCCTTCCTTTATTATTATCCAACAAATGAAGGGATACAACCTACATCAAAACCCACTGTAACTTCCTCTTCTTTCTCTCACAGTCTCCTCTCTCAGAATACAATATTCTCCATCAACCATAGTCGCAATACATTTCCCTCATAAAAGAGGGTTTCCTTCTAGGGCAAAAAATCCCTAACATAATCTCTACTGTTAGATCTATGACCTTATAATGAATGGTCCAGATTTACAATGAAATTACAATATACATTTACAAGGCAATTTTTCCTTTGGGGGCTTCACCCTTGAACCCCCTCTGGGGGCCCGCTTGCTACCAGACCCCCCAGCCGAGGGGATAGCCCCCCTGGACCCCGCAGAGGGGGTACCCCCCCTCTGCACTCCCCCACGTGGAAGAGTGTACATACTTCTGGTGTGTGGCTGAAAGCAAGGACCTATGAATCAGGAAGATAATCAGGCTCCACAACCAAGAAAAAATGCCTTAAGAAGGGGCCGAGATCCCACGATCTCTACTTCAACTTTCGCTTCACCTTCAACCATCCTGTTGAAGTCCCAAAACTAGTCAATGTGACCAATGTTATCCAAAACTTGGTCAATGGATAACAAGCCCCCAACACTCACCTGTGACTTGTCCCAAGTCACTTTGATCTCGGTAATTCTTCCTCAAATACCTCAATCTTGGCTTGAGATACTTTGATCTATTGCTTTACCAGAGCCTCATGCTCGACAAGACCTTGAATAACCTTCTTCGTCATAGGTTCTTCTAAGAACTGTTTCATTGCAGTGACTACTTTTTCTAGTTCTGCACCTCATCCTTCAATATCCTCAAAATGTATGCAAGCTGCATCCTGCACTGGCTGGAGTCCCTGAGTCACTTCCATGAACTTGCTCTAGATGGCATGGACTTGTTGCTGAATCGTGCACTATTCCTGGGATCATTTCATCATCTTAACCAACGATAGTGGCTTCAACTGTGCCTGCACCATTGCTTCTTGCTGCTTAGCCTCTTGAAGTTGTGACTCCAATGTCTTTAGTTCAGGGACCTCTGCAAAGCGATCATAAGCCTGTGCACTTCGATTGCTGAGATGTTTACATTCTATGGCCAAATTCCTTGATTCTTTGGATTGCACTCTGGGAAATTTCTTATCTCTGGTCTCTCACTTCCTGCGGAGTGCTTGGCACTACTTGTAACTCCAATTCTGCTATCCTATGTTGGAGCTACTGAATGGCTTCAACAATATTCCCTACTTGGATTTCCATTGGGTCTTCTTCCATTTGTTCTAAGCCCGTCACTGAGTGAAGTGCTCTAGTGACTACTTCTTTAACTCTAATCTGCTCTGCGAGCAACTGTTCCTTCTCCTTATGTATCTGTGCTCTATCCTCTGCAAACTTAGCTTAGATGTCATATTTTTCCTATTGTGAAACTCGATGTTGTTCTATGGATTCCTCTTTTGCTTTCTTTAAGGCCTCTATGTCCTGCTCCTTTTCTTCATGAACATGACAAAGGCAAGCTTCGGTCGCATATTCTATTCGGTTTAGATGGGAAGGTTCATCTCCAAACTTTGTTCCTTATGATGATAGGGCCATAGCAGACACTGCATGGCTGGAGTAGAGGGCTTGTTGTACCCCTTTGAGCTCTACTTCAATTCTTTCATACATGGTCTCTTGTTTGGATTCATTGAGCTATAAGATATCTTCTGAGGTATCTGAGATAACAACGATGATAAAATCTATGTCCAAGCACAATATGCATCTGTGGTTTAATAGCTTTGGACTTCTATAGTGATGTAGGTTTTGTGGGGGAAACCTTTCTTTTCTTGGAGGTCTTAGCTTTTTCAATAGGACCCCTAGGCAATGTTACTTTGCCTAGTTTCTGCTTGTATTATTCTCATTTGTCCTATTCTTTGTCTACTTCATCATCACCTCCCCCTCCAGGTGAGTCTATAGTAGTCTCTTCTGATGCAATGTTTAGGTCCTGTACCTCTTCCTTTTTCTTCCTTCTGTTACTGCTGGGTGCATTATACTCTTCGCGAGTAACCACCATACTTTCGATGAGGTCAGGGTGAGATAGTTTTTCCTATTCGACTGGTATAAGGATGTAACACCACTTTTCTGTTACCAAGGCTTACTCGGTTTAATACCAAGTTGTAACACCACTTTGCACATAACTCATACGACCATTATATAATCCACATGAATTTAAGAAAGAAATACATTTAAGTTCAAAGTAAACATATTATTTATTGCTATAATATACAATCAATAACATTAACATTAAATTGATATGCACAGTAGAATACATGATAGTTGTAATTACATAGAGATACAAAAACATAATTAAAGCATCATCTGGTACTTATCTTTGAAACAATGGCAGTTCTACCAACCAAGTACAGGCCTTCCATGAACCTCCCAGCCTTAGACCATGTTGCTCGTTAGCTCAATAGTGGGTCACCCCCAAGTTGGGACTAAGCTCCACCCCAAGGCAAGGAATCCTAGGCTAGGCTGAGGTTACAGGGAAAACACATAGTCATAAGGTAGGAATTCTCTCCCAGGAACCACGCATGCTCATTGCCTACAAACTCTCCTTCCCCACATGCCTATTCCACCCTAGGAGTATACACCTTCTCTATCACCTAGACAGTCCTACGACTGCTAACCTCCCTTTCCTTGGGTTACAGCAACAGATCGGACCAGAAGTCTTCAAGCTCTGTGGCAGCTACAGAGTTCCTTCCAAGAGTTCTCTCTTTCCCCTGTGCACTCTCTCACCTAGAGAGAATCGCTCACAGGCCAACAAGATGTTCTTCCAACCTCAATCACCTCTCTCACCTGGAGAGAGTGTTGTACAATTGGCCAACAAGTCCCACGCAGTCCAGCATTGCGTGGCCATAACAATTAACAGGGAAAATAGACACAGGCTTTCCAATAGGTTCAACAATGGAGGATGGTCTCACGGACATGGCTTGGGGACAGAGATTCCACACACATGCTCGATCTATTTAGACAGAGGATGTCTCAGATTTCCAGAAATCAACACAGAATTTTCCCATAGTATCAAAATTACATGAGGTCTCTTACCAAGGTCAGACGGGTTGACGCTCAGACGGTTAGGTGGAATGCAAGAGGAACCCATGCAACAGTCGACGAGAATGGAAGCCAAATCCCCAATGCAGCTCATCTCATCCTTTTTATTTGCATGCGCCTGGGTTGACACTTGTCACCCATGCAACTGCATGCATTCCTTTAACACGCGTTCCTTCCATTTGGAAGTCACATGTCATTCCAAAAGAACTTAGGATAAAAACATACTAATCACATGTCTTTTGGAATAATATTAAATTATTATTCCCAAGACTTAAGCCCCTAGTCTTAGCCCCTACGCTCAACACTTAGTCCCCTTTTCCCACCTTCCAGCCCCTAATTCCTTGCCCACTTTGTGGAATCTTAGTCCCCTATCACTCATTCATCATGGTCGGTCTACACGTGACAATGTTTATATTTTATTAATGTGTTGCATACATACATGTACAAAATCAGGCCCTTGGCCTCCAACCCTTAGGCTCTCTAGCCTAACAATCACATAATCTCATTGGCTTATACAAACTTGGCTCACTAGCCTATAACACATATTTACAATTCATTTCATACATCAGAGTTACAAAGGGTTCGACCTTGGGGACACTACAAAGGAACTCTACAGGCCATTCATTAGTGATTTCTTCCATGTCCTCCTCTGTGAGTTTATAATAAATTTGCATCTCTTCTTTGTGTTCGTCTCCATTGTAATGTCTCTTTCCAAATAGGAGCTCCAGAAAAGGAGGCTTAATGGTCTAAACCACCTCATTAGACTATAGCCAGGGCCAAAGAGGGGCAAATAGGGTTACTAGAGGTCACTCTAGTCACAGGTGTTATATTTGGAAAGTGACATTGAGCTAACAAGGGTTAATAGTGCTTTTAAGTCATTATGAGCTAAAAATAGAAGTCAACAGTGAATTAGGGTTTCAACAGTGAATTAGGGTTTTAACAAGTGATTTAGGGTTTCAACATGATTTAGGGTTTTGGAAAGCTCTAAATGAAGGGCCAGCAACCTAATTCAAGATTATGCAGATTATGACTTGTCATTAAGGAGAAGAGGTGCATCTCAGGAGAGATAGTTCAGTGTATTCCAGGAAAAAGACACCAGTTGGCTGATTTCGGTGTTGAAAGACACACCCTAGTCACCTAGAAGATCATCCAGGTCTTCCATCATTCTTCATTGATTTCACAATGCTCCCATATTCCAAGTATTTTCTTTTAGTTGCTTATTTGTGTTCCGGCTAAGATCCTTTTCTCTTTGATCTAGCCGAGTGTTGTTATTTTATTTAGCCATAATTGCTTATTTATATTCTGGCTAAGATCCTTTGTATGTTTATCTAGTCAAGTATTGTCAGTTATTCATCCGCATTCGACCATTTTGTAATCCACAGAGATATCATAATACAAACTTTGCAGTCATTTTTTGTGTTTATTATTTGTATGATCATTTACATGCTGTAAACCATTGATCCTACACACACTTTAGGAGTGTTTCCTAGACTAGCCAAGTCAGGAACATTACAGTGGTATTAGAGCTTTAGTCCTGCTAGCCTGTGACTAAAGACAATGAGTCCAACAAAAGACCCAGAGGGCCGTGAACATGTAGGTGATGAATATGTCACTTACAACAAGCATCAGGAAAGAAGGCATAGGCTTGATTTCCCCCCTTTTCCTCCTAGCTCATAGGAAGAGGAAGAGGCACACAGAGAAGTAGAGAGAAGGGCAGAGCATGAGGTTGAGTGTGAGGCAAAGAGGATGTTAGGAGACATATATGAGTGACCAGAGGGCAGTGGCAAGGCCCTCATAAATTCAGAGGTAGCTTTCATGGAGGTTATCAATGGTATGTTAGGTAGTCAATGGACCATGTCTCAGTCCTTGGCACAGGTGGTTGATATATTGGCTAGAGTGGGCACCCCAGATACACAAGTCCCACATGTAGCACATGAGAACTCGAGAGCAGGTAGTAGACCCCAGTCACCCTCTTGCACATACACCTCTGCAAGTAGGATTCCCAGACCCTTGTTTCCTAGTTTCCAGAGGGCACCCCCGATAGCAACAATGCCACCAATAACATAGAGGCCACCCACTCATGCCAACGACATTGCAGATTATAGGAGGGAGTACGTATCATTGGGTCATGACTTCCATAAGGACATGACCTTAGTTGATTACTATGAACTCAGACTCAGGAACTGCCCCAGAGAGCCGCAGAGGGGAGGACCCCAATAGCAGCAGGGGAATAACCTCGATTTCATCCGAAAAGTTGGGAAACTCACCATCCCTTCTTTTGACAGATCATCCAAATACACCACCAGAGATTGGGTACAGAAGCTAGACACGTATTACAAGCTCAACCAGATGACTGAGACATATGCCATCAGTTTCGCGACCTTACACTTGGAGGGTGAGGCACACGAGTGGTGGTATCATGGACTAGTGACATTAGGTCACAGTCGCATCACCTCCTATAGGGAGTTTACATATAGGCTCATGGATAGGTTTGATAGGAAGGATCCCGAGATACACTTCAGGGATCTAGCCTAGTTGAGACAAACTGGCACAATAGAGGCATTCATCATAGAGTTTCAATGGGTAGCCGTGGCAGTGACAAATATATCAGAACCCAGGCTGATCATGCTATTCATAGAAGGAATCACAAAGCCTTTGAGAGGATGGATGAAGGCATATAGGCCTCCCACTTTGCAGGATGCCATCCTTCGCCCTCGAGATCTAGCAGAATCAATGCCAAAGACTAAAACTTTCTCCAAACCATTTGTTCCCCAGAGGGATCAAGATAGGAAGCTATTCTAGAGAGAATGGAAGGGCAAGGAGAAGTTGGATTATGAGACTAGGTGAGAGCTTATGAGGAAGAATCTTTGATTTAGCTGCAGAGATCCTTGGGTCCCACGCCATAGTTGCATGGGCAAGGGAGAGATTCATTATATTGAGGTAGCAACAGATAGTGTGGACAGTGAGGAGGAGGAGCAGGACAATGGATCCACTAGTTTAGAAGAGGAGTCAACACCAACAGAGGAGCATCCTCCCCATAGACCACTGACACTGGCAAGAGCCCATCCTCGATTAGTCCCACAACCGCCGAAGCAGGCTAACGGGAGGAAACCAACAAAGGGAGGAGTCATAGCGACCCTTTTCGATGTTCCTAGGTATGATACCCTCTGTATCAGAGGGATTATTTATGGGCAATATCCAATCACCCTGATAGATGGTGGGGCCACCCACAACTTCATCAACGCTTCACTAGTATCGAGACGAGCACTTCAGACAAAGGAGTTTGAGGGGTTTGATGTTGTGGTAGCAGATGGAAACATAGTGGAGTGTCTATATAGAATTCCAAACTTAGAGATGAAGTTAGGAAACTACACAGTGAGAGACACATTTTATGTGGTTGACCTATCGGACACAGATGTGATGTTAGGAGTTCAGTGGATTATTACCTTGGGAAAAATCACTACCAACTACCAAACCTTGGAAATGGGATTCAGAGATCAGGATGGGAAGAAAGTTGTTCTAAGAGGTATGTCGATAGGAGCACCTAGGACAGTTTCAGCCAAGAGGATGGAGAGGATATTTAGACACGGGGAGGTAGAATATGCCACAAAATCCTTGATCACTAATCAGAAGGATTCAAAAGATCAACAACAATACCGCACAGAGGTTAAGAATTTATTGGGACGACATCAACAGGTCTTTGAGGCAATCCCACTAGGGAGACCACCTGATAGGGGGTTTGATCACACCATTGAGTTATAGGAGGGGGACAAACCTATGATCACCCCCCCTAATGTCATCTCAAGGATGAGATAGAGAAGGCAATCAAGGAATTGTTGGCGATGGGACACATCAGACCGAGAAACAACCCATTTGCTTCTTCAATTGTCTTAGTTCTGAGGAAGGATGGCACCATGAGGATGTACATTGATTACCGAGCCCTAAATAAGAAAACCATCAAAAACCGATACCCTATCCCACACATTGATAAGTTGATGGATGAATTGCATGGGGCAATTTTCTTCTCAAAAATTGATCTACGCTCTGGATTTCACCATATTAGCATCCGAGAGAAAGACATAGAAAAGACAACATTTCGATGTCATTTTGGACACTTTGAGTTCTTGGTTATGCCATTTGGGCTAACCAATGCACCCGCTACATTCCAATCTTGCATGAACCATATATTCAGGGATCATTTAAGGAAATCAATCTCAGTTTTCTTCGATGACATCTTGATCTACATCCGGTCATGGCAAGAGCATATGAGGCACCTGGATGAGGTATCGAGCATCATGGAGGCACAGTCATTGTATGAAAAAGAGTCCAAGTGTGAGTTCGGTATGACATAGATGCTTTACTTAGGCCACATCATCAATGCACAGGGGGTATAGGTGCACCAAGAGAAGATCAAGGATATTTTGGATTGGCCGATGCCCAAGAACGTGACATAATTGAGGAGCTTCTTCAGGCTGTGCAACTATTACAAGTAGTTCGTTTGGGGATTTTCTTAGCTTGGAGCACCACTGATAGATCTTACCAAGCATGTGGCCTTCATATGGACTGAGAAATCATATGAATCCTTTGATCACATGAAGGAAGTCATGGGTAGTTGTCCAGTGTTGGCACTACCAAACTTCACCCTACCATTTGTAATAGAGTGTGATGCATTCGGCGAAGGGATCGGTGCAGTTTTGATGCAGGGAGGACACCCCATTGTATTCGAGAGATGGAAGATTAGTCAATATGAGAGGTTGTACTCCATTTATGACAAGGAAATGTTGGCAATCATGCATGCCTTGATCAAGTTCAGACAATATTTGGTGGGCAGCAAATTCATGGTCAAGAGCGATCACAATAGTTTGAAGTATTTCCTTGAGCAGAAGGACCTCAATGAGCGCCAACAGAAATGGGTGATGAAGGTATAAGAATTCTACTTTGACATAGAGTATGTCAAGGGGAAGAAGAACATTGTGGTCGATGCACTATCGAGGAGACCTGTGGCATGTTCTTTGATGGAGATTTCAGTAGATTGGAAATCCCACTTGTTAGTGGAATATTCCAAGAACAAGTTCGCTTGTGAGGTGATGGATGGGAATATATAGGATGACCAGTACAGGGTCATTGACGAAGTCATATTTTACAAGGATAGAGTTTACTTGGTGCCAGATTCAGGGCTTAAGAAGAAAATCCTCACTGCAGTTCATGATTCACCTCTAGGAGGCCATCAGAGGTTTTTCAAAACCTACAAACAGATCAGAGAGAGGTTCTCATGGAAGGGCCTCAAACAAGACATTATGAGACACATCAGTGAGTGTGTGACTTGCCAACAGAACAAGTCAGAGCATGCTCTTCCAGTAGGGATACTTTAGCCACCTCCCATTCTAGAGCAGAAATGGGAGAGTATATCTATAGACTTGATCACCAGTCTACCCAAGGTCTAGGGTAAGGACTGTATCTATGTAGTGGTCAACAGATTGACCAATTTTGCTCACTTATATGCCATACCGACAGAGTGCAGTGTAGTTTAGGTAGCCGAGATTTTCTTCAGGGAGATCTTCAGACTTCATGGGTTGCTGAAGAACATCGTCAGTGATAGGGACAATTGGTTCATAGGGACATTTTGGAGAGAGTTGTTTCAGTTGGTGGGGACAGAGTTGACACCTAGCACCAGCTATCACCCTCAGATAGATGGGCAGACCAAGATTGTCAACAAGTGGGTTGAAGGGTATTTGAGGAAATATGTAGGAGGACAACAGAGAATGTGGGTAAAGTGGTTACATTTAGGAGAACATTTCTACAACAACACCTTCCACATGTCCATTGGTATGACACCCTTCTGAGCATTGTACATATATGATGCTACCACTTTGGTAGACTTGGTCTTCGGGGAAGGAAGAGATCCCAAGGCCAAGGATTAGATCATAGAGAGTCAAGAGATTCTCAAATTGTTGAAAGAGAACCTGCAGATGGTGCAAAACCGACAGAAGATAAGCGCGGATAGGCACAAGATAGAGTGAAACTTTGAGGTTGGAGATTTGGTTTTCTTGAGACTCCAATCCTACAGACAGTCATATCTGAAGAAGAGTGGAGCCGAGAATCTTAAGCCTAGATTTTATGGTCCTTACAGGATCATGCGCTGAGTAGGCGAGGTTGCTTACAAGCTAGAGCTTCTAGAGGGGAGAAAGATTCATAACGTGTTCCATGTGTCTTGCCTCAAAAAGGCAGTGGGACAATTCATTAACACCTCAAAGGAGCTTCCCCCGTTGGATGAGGAGGGATAGTTGGATTTAGTTCCAGAGGAGGTTTTGGAGTTATGGGAGTGGAAACTAAGGAGAAAGGTCATCAAAGAGTGTTTGATCAGATGGAGAGGGCTTCCAGTAGAGGACGCTAGCTGGGAAAGGGAGTAGGTGTTGCAACACCTTTGACTGGTATTGCTTGAGGACAAGCAATTTCAGGAAGGGAGGACTATAATGTCCCTTTCCAAATAGGAGCTCCATAAAACGAGGCTTAATGGTCTAAACCACCCCGTTAGACTATAGCCAGAGCCAAAGAGGGGTAAACAGGTTTACTAGAGGTCACTCTAGTCACATGTGTTATATTCGGAAAGTGACATTGAACTAACAAGGGTTAACAATGCTTTTAAGTCATTATGAGATAAAAATAGAAGTCAACAGTGAATTAGGGTTTCAGTGGTGATTTAGGGTTTCAACATGATTTAGGGTTTTGGAAATCTATAAAGGAAGGGTCAACGACCTAATTTAGGATTATGCAAATTATGACTTGTCATTGAGGAGAAGAGTCGTATCTCAGGAGAGATAGTTCAGTGTATTCCAGGAGGAAGACACCAATTGGTTGATTTCGGTGTTGAAAGACACACGCTAGTCACCGGGAAGATCATCCAGGTCTTCCATCATTCTTCATTGATTCTCAATGCTCCCATATTTCGGGTATTATCTTTTAGTTGCTTATTTGTATTCCGGCTAAGATCCTTTTGTCTTTGATCTGGCCGAGTGTTGTTATTTTATTCAGCCACAGTTGCTTATTTATATTCTAGCTAAGATCCTTTGTATGTTGATCTAGTTGAGTATTGTCAGTTATTAAACCGCATTCGGCCATTTTGTAATCCACAAAGATATCATAATACAAACTTTGCAGTCCTTTGTCATGTTTATTATTTGTATGATCATTTATATGCTGTAAACCATTGATCCTACACACACATTAGCAACGTTTCCTAGAATATCCAAGTCAGGAACATTACATCCATGCACAGTGATATAAATAAAATGTCTATCTGTGCGAAACTTCACAAATGGTATGAACCTATGTAGGGTGTTCGACATCATTCGAGGGAAAGATTCAATATCTCTATTCAACTACAAGTAGTAGGTGTGGAACACGACTGCCATTGTTTTTCCATATCGCTCGAATACCAGAGCGTGGTGAACTTTGCAACTAAGGGTTTTGATGGCTCAATCTCAGGGAAGGTCACACCTTCCAACATTTCCCAAGCAATGAAAGGGATGAGAATCAACAAAAAACTAAAGTGGAAGTTGTAGCCTTGATCCTGAGCTTCACGATAGTCTTTCTCTAACTGGTTGATGAGGTATCTTGCCCAGTTCATTTGTATCCCTTCCACACATTTCCCTGTGAGGTCAACAACGAACCCTGTGACCTGTGTGGGTCTGTTCTTCCTTACTAGCTTACCAACGATCAACTAGTAGGCTAGACGCACTGCGACATTTTTAATGGAGGCTACCTTGTAGCCTCTCTTCCCCTTCTCCACATATCCATAGGTGTCTTTGATTTTCTGTGTCAAGGAACGATATGTAGCCTTCCCTAGATACAATTCTTGTGGGTCTAGTGCTTGCATGCTTAATCTGGTGATATGATTTATCAATGCCGGATCTACGGTAATGCATCTGTCCAGCCACAGATAACTACCATGGAATCAAGGAAACATGAGTTTAACACACATTTTAACCTCCTAATGAATTCCAAAGTGTGGTTTCTTAATCACGTTGAGGATAGTGGACCTCACGATATCCATATTCCATGGCTGGGGGATGATCTTTGAGTTCTTCCCCTTGGTCCTGGTCAAATACTTATGTGGGGAGAGAATTCCATGGTTCTTGTGATCTGCCAAGTTGAATTCACTGATCTCCAATGTCATGATTTTTCTTAACTATGGTCCTACTACGCATATCCCCTTAGGGAGGTACACAATAATCAAGGTGTAGTCAAAGTTCCTCAGAACATTGTCATGACTCACTGCACTAGCCAGAGGTGGGATATAATCGGGCATGATAGATGGGATGAGCTTCGCATTCACCAAGTCATCATGATGCTTGGTTTATTTCTCTATCACAGCTCGGGATGGTCCAGATCCATGAGCTTTAGACATGGATGCTAGCACTCCTCTCATCAACGAGTCTTGGACTCTTGTAGACATGACCTTCTCAGTCATGAGGTCTATGAGGATATCTTCTATGGATTTCTCTACTTTTCTAGAGTCACCCGACATGCATGCTCAAGATTATGTATCGCAGGTCGGTGATAAAATACTCAATGTAATAAAACGGGTGGCGAGGTCTCAAATAGGTACAACATGAAAACAACTAGTTCTCTATGGGCTTGAATAATCACAATTGGCAAAAGTGTTCTCGGTGCAACGCTCGACGAGATAAATAGAAAACGTTGTAATAGACTCCTCCAATGGGCAGGAATGCCTTAATCAATGCAATTCCATCCGTTATGGCACGGTCCCAACGATCTAATGGAAATCTTTCTGACCATAACTACAGTTTGAGCCGTTTTGGAGCATCGGGCTAACGGTCAGGATGCCTCCAATGGTCATATTTCTTCGTCGTGGTGAGGTGAAAATATTCTCTTTTCTTCTATCCCGACGAATTTCCATTTCTACAAACCTTCCTTCTGTGAAGTCCTCCCAGGAACTTCCTGTAACTTTTATAACTTTTCTTTCTTCTTGCTGAGATTTCTGGTTTTATTTCCTGTAATCTGAGTCACTGGTTTCCTCTTTCGATTATTGTTCTTATCTCCTCTTGGCATAATAACTTTGCATTGTGGAGGGTCTTTCATAGGTTTCGAGGGTAATACTTCTTCTCTTTTTGGGGTAGGTTCTCTACTCTCTTGTACAAACAGGTGTTTCAAGTCTTCATGTGTTATTTCAACTCCGACATCTAGATCTCTGGTCCTCAGTAGCTTGGATTGGTCCTCTTGTTCTTTCAGTAAGTGTGCTATTCTCCTAGCCATGAAATCTCTTAGTTCTTTCGTTTTCTATTCTATATCCTCCTCTTCTTATTTCCTTCATGTCTGATATTTCTCAATCCAGGTTTTTCCTAGAAAAATAGCAAATGGGGCGCTGTTCTCAACCAATTTAACAATCTAAAATTCCTCTTCTGTCGAAGTTCCATGAGCACTCATAGATGTCTGGGTAAGTCTTCCACATATGCTTATCATATTTCCTCTAAATAATCATATTCCTCCTAATGAAGTAACCATAGCAGGCTTTCCCAAAATTTCCCAAGTTCTTTCTATCATGATATTTATCTAGGTTTCCTCATCCAGAACTTGTCTATGTCGAAGTCTTCTATTCTTGTTTCTGTGCACTCCTTCCATTTTAATATCTATGATAAGTTGATATCTTTGTGATCGTTCAGGGTTTCTTTCATCTGTAATAATACAGTCTCTGATTATTTTTGGGGTTCTATCATATCCTTAGTTTCTTGGCATGTCTCATGGTTTTCTTGTCTCATATTCATCTTTTCAACTTTATCAAACATTCCATGGAAATCCAAAACTTCATGGTCCATAGCTTTACAACAAATACAACTAGGACCTCTACCAAGGCATTCCTTAGCAAGATGTCTCGGTCTTCTGCAACTATAACAAAGAGGTAATCCCCTCTTTCTTTTAAATGACCCCCAACCTTTCCTGTATTGCGCACTGGGATCACAGTAACTAACCTGCAAAAAATTCTTTCTAGTATCCTGCATCCATTTGTTAGTCCAAACATTCTTTCTATGCATAGGAATAACATATCTTGCACTATTCTTATCAGATCTACTCATATCCAATATTCTTTCTTCTAGTTGTGCCCTAGTTTTCAGACTAGGAAAAGATCTATTAAACATACCTAGATTCATTCTTTTGAAACAAAAATTTTCACTTATCTTACCTTTCTCAGAGCACAAAGCTTTAAGATCTTACCTCTTTTCTTTAGATTTGATTCCTTTCTTAGCACAGAGCTTCGCAGTCAAGTAGAATACCACGCACTAAAGAAACAGATCTACGCACAAATCTTTCTTTTCTTCAAGTCCCAATAATCACAGTTTCAAGTCCTGAAAACAAAACCATTTTTTGGCACAGGGGCAGACCTAGGGTTCAACGCTTCAATAATGAACCAACAAAACCCTAACTACTGGCCCTTTTGGCAACACCTACGAAGCATATGAAGTCTCACCCGAGGTAGAGGAAGGGGTGGTTGCAGGACTCAAGTGTCTACAACCTAGTTGGGACACAGATATGTGATTACAACACTTAACATAGCAATTAGCAGTTAACATTCATCGCTATTTAACCCTTATTGACATTGTAGGTCGAAACCCTAGTTACAGAGCAACACAATATTCAACAAGATCTAATACATCCAAGCACTTAGCATAGATAAAAGATCAGATCTAGCATTCACTCACATTAATAAGAAGTAAGCTACTATATCAGATGCATCTAACATATATCACTGCACTAAGCATAAATCACATCAATAACATAACAACTATAATGCACAAAGAAACCACAACACATGATATACATGGTTCACCCTAGTGTGGGGCTACGTCCACCAAATATTCTCTTCTTTATTTCCTTCTTTCAATATTCTACAAGCACAAAGCCACAAGAACATACTTCACATAGGACAGGAGATCTGTGTGCACCTCGCCAGATCCTCCTTCCCCGAGATAGGTTTAAGAACAAAGCCTTCTTACAATCTGCACACAAGCTTCATACAATCACTTGCACTTAGCTCTGCAAGTTCTTAACACATAGTATGCACGAAGCATCCACAACGGTTTTCACTTAGCTCACCAACCACATTACACATCTAGGTCTCTCCTACTTACATCACCTAGATTTCTATTTATACATTACAAAAGGGCCTAAACATGGGTAAACCCATGGGTCGACATCCCATACCCGTTAAATAAACACTAAACCCAAAAATTCCCTAAGAAGGGGCCAAGATTCCATGATCTTCGCTTCGCCTTGCGCTCCACCTTTGACCAACCTATCGAAGTCCCAAAATTGGTCAAGGTGACCAAGGTCAAGGGCCAACAGTTGGTGGACATAGCTCCACACTGGGGTGAAACACGTATATCCTGTGTAGATGTGCTTTGTATGATGTTGTTGATATTGTTTATGTTGTTTATTTGTTAGTGTATTGGTATTTATGTATGTTAGGTTGATATATGGATGATTATTTCTCTATTGATGATAAATGAATGCTATGTCTGATCCAATAACTATGTGCTAAGTGATGAAAGTAGTTGATCTTAGTTGCTACTGCATTGTTTTGTATCTAGGGTTTAATCTGCGATGTGAAAGGATTTATGAACTAATCAATGGTATTGGATAAATGATATGTTAAGTGTTTTAATCACAGATCTATGTCCCAGCTAGGTTGTAGACACCTGAGTCCTACACCCCCCCCCGCCTCTACCTCGGGTGAAACTTCATCTTCTTCGCAGGTGTTGTCGAAAGGGAAAGTAGTTAGGGTTTTTTTGGTGCACTGTTGAAGATTTGAACCCTGGGTCTACCCCTATGCCAACAAGGATAGAGGGAGGTTCTCCATAATAAAATAATTCATAGGAACCAACATAGAGGAATAAGGATATATGGATAGGATGTAAGAAGTAGAAGGATGAACCATTTGAGCACTCGATCATGGAAAAGCGAAGCTAGGATTGGGTACATAGGAAGAAGGATTCCAACCTCCTACTGTAAGAGTTGGTTGATGGGTATGACCCCCATGAAATGAAATAGGACAATAAGGAGGAATCATGCCCCTAGACCCAAAACTAGGATTCACATTAGATGAAGAAATAGAGGATGACAAATGTGAAGTCATGTCTGGCATACCAAAAGAGAAAGGATTGGAGGCCCAAGGCATTGGTTGAGTACTATGATTTGACATACCAGTTGGAAATAAAAAAGGATTCGTCCCCATGGACTGAGAAGAGACCATGGGTTGGGTAGCGCTAACTATGGGAGTCACAGGGGCTCAACCAATCATAGTAGTCAAAACTCATAATGAAATACAAAATCCTAAGGCCAAGTAATAATAAAATAACACGTACATAAATAAATCTAAAATACAATGCACACAAACAAGATATAATGGTTGAAAGGGACCTCCTGAACAAAATTAGGTATGCCTTGCCCAAGAGGGGCCTAAGACTCTGCAAAAATAGAGTGGAGGTGTCAGAATCAATTATAAGGACCCTCGTAGGCTTCACAGTACATTCGTTCAGATCCCTCTGGAGAGGAAATTCTCCATAAATTCTATGTGTTGTCTGATCCCTATCTGATCTAGGGTACCTATAGAATAACCCCTGCAAGAAACCTATGTGGCTACCTATATCAAGAAACTAGAGTCACCATGATATAACCAATGCACAAGTGAGAAGTTTCAAGTCTAGTCCACCATATGGGAAAGGTAGTAAATCTCGAAATCTCGAAAGAACCGACTCTCAAGGAGGTAATTAGGGCACTAGCGAGACCCCCAAATACGAATATAACCTCAAAAATATCTTTGACGCTGCGAAGGTATTAGAGGGATATCTCTGCAACTAACTTCACGTGACCTTGTGCTTAACTATGGTGTGAGTAGAGCCTCATGACATCACCAATTACATAATGGGTTTCACCACTTCCTCGCCAGACACATAGGTTGAGTTTTATAGCCTTGGACAATTTTACTCACTAAATACTATTCCAAGGCCCTAGGTACTATACTTGTTTATGTACCCTGGAAATTATAATTGTTTCTAATCATTTTTTATTATTCAGTGTTAGTTTTAATATATTCTTCTTACTCAAGAGGAGTGATCATGAAACTGATTGTATGGTGACTCAGCATAAAAGAAGCAAATATAAAAAACATTTCTAATGACTAGTCTTGATTTTCAATGAGATGGTATGCTTATAAATGTTTCTTCTAAAATGAAAACTCTACAATCTTAATGAAGTGAAATATTTCCTAATATGCCAAATCTAATTTAATTTAAACAAAATTGCAGTTGCTCAAAATAAAAGTGCAAAAAAACATTTTTTTTTTGTATTTTCAATATAATAGAATGAAAATGCAAGGATTGAATGAATAGCCTCTCAGAAAGACTGTACTGTAAGCACCAAGAGACAAGCCAAGTAAGACACCAAGAAGTAACTACCCAGACCTAAAATTCAAGGACAACAAAAATAAGGACCAAGAGTTCGCCCAAGAATTCACCAATAAAGCGACTTCCTATCACTCTGTAGGCACTTAACAGTCACAATAGGGATCCAAGAAGTCTCATAAACTAGAAAAACTCACCCAACAAACACCAAACTCAACCAAAAATACTAAAGAGATAGTTTACATGCCATAAAGGAAGATAACTTGTGTATGCACGTGCCCTAAAGGAACACAACTTGTGTATGTACGTGCCCTATCAAGGGAAATACTGCGTATGTCAAGGAAGACACTACCTGGGAAAGGGTTAATCCAAGAAACTCAGATATAAGGAAAAATATAGGATGTCAAGAAACATGCGACAAAGAAACTCAGGCAAACAAAGATCAAATAAAGGAAAAAAACACCCAATACCCCGAAAAGGAGATCTCTCCAGTGGATTCACCAATTCTGTTACAAGGAAAATCTCATTCTGGCTAGGGGAAAACCAAAACAAACAAAATGAAACCCAAAAATAAACTCTAATATCAAGTATGCTATACAAATTAAAATGCTAACAACAAAAGGCTATAATCCTACCTCATACGAACGTTCGAAGAAGACCACCATTGAGCACATGACCCAAATAGTGATACCTGCAAGTTGTCCGAAAAAAACAAGATACACAAGCATGTGGAAATGATATATAATGTCAACATATAAATTAACATTATCCATTAACATACATAAAAAATAATCCCATGCAAATAAATACAATTATTTGAAAGATATCAATTGGATGAGAAAATAGTATTTCTATTAATGTAATCAACATAAGTACATAGGTGACAAACTTCTGTAATGACACATATCATAACCAAGAAACTAAGTCCCTCCAGCTGGGCCTCCACCACTTCAATCCTTTACAAAGGAAATCTCACATGTAAGAGTCAATGAGGTTCTCCATCACAAGATAGGAAGAGCTTGGGGGTTGAACACAAGAAGTTTAGACTTTCAAGGACAAAGGGATGCAAACTCAATTGAGGTGAAATTTATCTAGAGTATCTTTTCTCCAATCCTCTATTGAATTTTTGAATACCTTCAAGAATTGTATATGGCTCAATTTATAACATCTAAATGGAATTGAAGGGTCGATTTAGAGCGTTTCCAGTATACAGAAGTTCAAGGATCGTGGATCTCTTGACATGGAATGGAAACCTGATGTACACAGTATGTTATGGTGCAACCTGCATACGTTCATGAGATGTATAAATGGCAGGTCATGTACATCGATAAAAGTGTGTATTTTAAGATATGGAATGATTTAAAAAAAGGGAAATGAAGTCTGTAGATGGAAATGGAATGCCATCAAAGTAATATGCATGGAGTGTGGAAAAATATGCTATAACAAAGAGGGCACTACGTAGGTAAAGAGACTGTGCAGAAGATTTTGTGCCTAGGGATATAGTGGCCCACATTTTATAAGGATTCTAAGGAATATTTCCAGGAATGTGATGTTTTTCAAAGGGTTGGAAAGCCATCCAAAAGGGATGAGATGTCTTTGCATCCATAGGTTACACTGCAATATTTTGAAATATGGGTGATATATTTTGTAGGACTAATCAATCTGCTAGCAAGGAGATTAGGACATAGGTATATAATCATCACGACAAAGTATTTGACCAGATGGGACAAAGTAGAACCAGTCACAAACTGTAGCGTGGATCCTGCTGCGTGATTTCTGTTTGAGAATGTCGTTACAAGATCTAGGTTCTCGAACATTTTATTAAGTGATCAAGGAACACACTTCTTGAATAAGATGACTGCAGAATTGAATGAGAATTTTCAAATTCACCATCAGAGGAGAATGCCATACCATCCTTAGGAAAATGGGACAATAGAATCCTTCAATAAGATTTTAGAAAATGAGTTAAGAAAGATTTGCAATGTAGGGAGAGATGATTGGGACTTAAGGATCCTTGCAGTATTATGGGAATATAGGACTATAAGAAAAAATTTGACAGGACAAACACCTTTTAGGTTGGTATATGGGAAAGAAGTAGTAATGTCGATGGAATTTATTATACCAAGCATGTGTGTTGCAATGATTACTAATATTTCATACTCTATAGAAATAAAGTAAATATTGTCACAATTGTTATAGCTCAAGGAAGATCGATTTGTCACAGGATTCCATCAGCAAGTCCAAAAGGAAAGAAAATCATGGCATGATAGGAATATTAAATAGAAAAGGTTTCAAGTGGGAGACTTAGTGTTTTTATATGACAACAAGTTCATGAAGAAGCCCAAGAATTTTAAGATGCATTGGTTAGGTCCATATGTGATCAAGTATGTGACAAAAATAGGTGTTGTGCAGTTAGAAATGTTCAAGGGTGAATTATTTGTAGGACTGATGAATGGAACTCAGGTGAAACTCTATAGGGATGACCAATTGTCCACACACTAGTATGACTTGTGCAAGAACCTATGTAATGTAGTAGTGTATTATAGGAGGAAAAATAAAAAGAAAGAAAAAGTGGAAAAAGAAAAGAAAAAAAAAACAAAGGAAAAACAACAAAAAGTGAGTAAGTTTCATCAAGAGTCAATACGCAGAAGAAGAGAGTGTTGCACAACTAGAAGAAATTGTGTAGAAGAAGTGAATTATGCATAGAATCACAACCTATGCAGTAAACGAATGGGTAACACAAAAAAAATGTGTGTATGAGGATGGATAAAGACCGTTAAATGACATTAAAGAGTTGAAAATATGGTTAAAAGTCGTAATGACAACACAACACAGAGACACATCGTCATAAATGGAAAAATATGATAGAGATCGTGACAACCTGGAAAATTGAGGCAAAAATATAGCGAAGGATTTGGAATTAATGCATTTTTAAAGCAAGTATGGATGAACAATACTAAGGGATTAGACAATTAATACAGGTGGGAAGGTAAAGAGACAACTGGTGAAGGTGAACAAAAGTTGTGGAGGATCGAAAAACACTATTCATTGTTAGTTGGAGTTGCATGCGAGTAAGAGAGAGTCAAAATTCATGTTGCAAAGCCTAAGAAAAAACACAAAGTTGAAGAAATTATTGCTAGTAACCATATTACATATATGGCACCATCAAAATCATCAAAGTTTGCACCAAAGAAATCCTGAATGAGAGTATAAAAAACAACACCAAAGGTTGAGGAGACTCTCGCAACATCATCATCAGAGCCCAAGTTTACTAGGGATTACGTTCCACTGAGGAAGGATGATGTAGAACCACTAACCACTAAAATAAAAGGATTAGGAGGTGTATCCATAATACACCACAAATCTCACCACAAATTATAGAGGCGTACACACCGATTGCGTGACTCTGGGAAGACCCTCATCACATATACATACAAACAAAGAAACACTCGAGAGAGGAATGGGTCCAAACAAAGTAAAAAATCATAGACAAAGACATCCAAGAAACAGAGATGGATCACCCTAACAATGAATAATAACATCAAGGAAATGGTTAAGGAAATGAACAAGTTAATGACATAGGGGATGTGCAGAAGATAGTACCAGAAGAAAGGGACAAGAGTAAATACCAAGATAAAGGGGACACCAAAATATGCACAGAAGAATATGAAATACCATAAAGAACCAACTATCTACACTTTGAAGGATGATGATATCAACATGATTGGTTACTAAGTGAGGGATGTCGTAGAAGAGGAAGCCCAAAAAACGTCATAGAAATAAGAACAAATGCACCAAAATGTGTAGTAATAGGTAAAAATATTGCAGCAACTCTGGGAGGAAGTAAGGAGAACACCAGTGCAAAGATCTGGTGAAGGACCAACAACAAGCATAATTGGGAAAGTAGGGGCCACCATATCTTACCCGTTAGAGATAGCAGATTTGTGCAAAGTTTTGAAGATATTGCTAGATGGAGTTGAGTTCCCCATGCCATAGATGTAGGAGTAGGAATGAATAATAAGTTACTTGGACTTAGTCATTTCACAGATTCCCATAGGAGAACTATAAGGCTTATAGATAGGTATTGTGCATAAAATAGAGTTCCATGCAAAGTCAATGTCAAAGGACTTGGCTAAGATAATAACAGATAAGGTAGAAATGCATAAGGATTATACTATAGTTGTGTAGGAGAAGGATGAGGCCAAGAAAAAGGAAGAGATGATATTGAAGGAGAAGGATGAGGCCACGAAATAGGTAGAGAGGATACAATAAGTCATCCATAAAATATAAAGTATATTCTAGAGGTGATGATGGTGGTAGAAGCCACACTAGAGGAACAAGTAATCAAAATCAATGAATTCATTCAAGGCTTCCACACCAGAATCAGAGAGTTCAAAGCATGCACTACACCAATGACACCACTTGAGGAGAAAGAACAAAGATAAAGAACATCCATTGTTGGATTACTGAGAGGGGAGGTGAATTAATAATAGAGCAATTCAATCCTTTTTAACCACAAAATGAAAGTGTTATATCAAAGTAGCATTATCATCCAATAGTTGCAGAGTAAATAAACAATGAATAAATGAACAATCATACACATACACAATACACCAATGTTTTTACATGGAAACCAAAAGAGGGAGAAAACCACATAATGCTTTTTCTTATATGTCTTTAAGAATTACATTCATTGGAAGCACCAACTTCCTCTGTTTTCCAGTTGCAATTGGAAGGAGGCTCCAACCCCCTAGTTTCCCAGGCTACAGACTGAGAGAAGCTACAACTCCCCAATTCTCTGGCTACAACTAGAAGGAGGCTGCAACCCCCTATGTTCTCCGACTACAACCGGAAGGTGGCTATAACCACCTTCCCTTGCCCCATTCAATCGCCCTGAAATATAAGTAGAGTGATGGAACCATTGTCACACTAACACTGTGATATATACTACTGTAAACCTGTACCAATCAACCTTTAATGAACCTGTAACAACCTGTACTAATAACCTATGCCAACATGTACCATACATCAATCTGTACCATAAACAAGTTCACCAACCATGCACCAACCTGCACCTCAAAATGTACCATCAACGAGTGCATAAACCATGTACCGAATATGTACCAATCATGCATCAAAGAGACATACACTATGACTCATCAAGATGTACCAACATCATCGACTATACACCTCATGTATGTGCCAACTCATCAACTACTTGTCTCAACCATGTACCTAAGTATGTACCAATCATGCATCAACTGCACACCTTATGTATGTACCAAATCATCAACTACTTTTCCCAATCATGTACCCAACATGTACCTCACCCAAATACCAAATACATACACCAATATAACCATCAAAATTTATCTAACAATTCATCACTCTATCCATAAACCAAATACCATAAACCCTTACATCAAACCTGTTGGAACAGGGGAAGACCCAGGGTTCAATGCTTAACAACACACCAAAAAAACCCCGACTATCGGCCCTTTCGGAAACATCTGCGAAGCAGGCAAAGTCTTACTCGAGATAGAAGCAGGGGGGGTTACATGAGGTATATGTCTGTAACTAGGATAGGTGTTGTTGGGAAAAATACCCTATGAATTAACAAACTAGGGTCATACTTGCATGTAGATTTTGACCGAAAATAAATTACTTTTTAACCTACAACCCAAGATTAAAACCCCTCTTTCACAGTAAATGCATGAAGAGAACCACCAACCTTATTACCGGCGTTCGATGTAGATCCTTCGTTGTGCTTTGACCACTTTCTTGTGCTTCTCCTTCCATAGATAACTTGTAATCAAGACAAAAAACAACTATGCATTCATGCTACTTCTCTACTCAAGGGTTAGAAATCAAACATAAATTAACCAAACCATAGACAATTCATGCATTGGGATGGGAAAAGTATTCTTTTTATTACTGAAAATGAATCAACTTACAATCAAAGCTGAGACCGGCCACCACTCCTTGAACCTGATTCTGGGCTCCTCTTCTTCTGTCCTTCAACTACTTTGCGTTAAGTCTCCTTTGGCATGAGGAAAGGCTAAAGGGTTGGGACAATGGATTACGTAAATGGGCAGAGTTTCTTCGCTATATTTTTTCCTCCTCCAAATGGTACCCCTACCCATTCTTTTATAGGCTAGAAGGAGATAGGGTTTTGGACGAACCCTCAGCCATGCATGGCCAGGAGTTTTAGTTAACTGACCCATAGCTTTTTGTTCCATTGACAACTTTCCTTTTTTCATGCTTTGTTAGGTACACGCGGGCTGTAGTGAGCCAACCAGCGTGCACATGCGTGCAGTAATGGGTTAGGGCGTGTGGGCCTTGACACAAGAGGATTTCCAAAGAGTTGTTCAATAGATGTTTTGGCAATGAAGGGATATAAGTTGGCCTGATGCCAGGTAAGCATGTGTGGTGAAATTTAGGGTTATAACAGATGCCCCCTAATGTGTGATATCAGAAGAGCATCTGATGGCCGAAATACATTACCAATCTTTACTGATGTGCTGAATGAGTGAGCCCAAGGATCAGGAACCAGGAGGTGCCATCTGCAAAATAACAAATGTCTCACCGAGGCGGGCATATCCATGCTCGGGATAAAATAGAACCATGGATACCAATCAACTACACTGTAGATCCATGTCAAATAACTATAAAGAGTAGCCGTGAATAATACACAATGAAGCTATATCTCGAAATCAGAAAGATATACATATAGAGTACCCATCTTCCAGAAGCTGATTCGGCCTGATGGCTATACTTCAGAGCTCGAGAAACAACTTCAAAATCTTCTAAAACTTGGGTAGGAGTGTAATATGAGTGTATGACTGCACTACCTAGAGGTCTTTGACAACTCTTCGGTTATGGACTTGATAATATTTATGATCGGACTGAAGGCTTCAGTGATTTCGAACAAGGACTTGATTGGACGTTCAGGATGGCTGGGTATGTGGACAAGAGACATATTGCAGAGGGGCCGACTCAATCTTAGTGACAAACTTCCCTTGGATAATAGCACGACAAGTGATAAGACTCAGGCAACATATATGTTAATCATAAGTCTACAAAGCAGGAGGCAACGCAAACTCTCCATATGTTTGGAAGAGTAACCAAATGGTGGAGGACACAACTCTATATAGTGAGAAAAACTTCCTAAGGTCGTACTACATCCCATAGTCTGATGATCAAACAAACAAATGTGCTTTATCCAAGGGCGACTCATTATGCTGCCAATAAAGAAAATACTTTTCCCATCCTCTTTTTGGGGTATATTTGATTTTTTTTGTTCTTTTTGATAATCTTTGAAAAAGAATAAAGGAATATTACGTTACAATGGAGGAACGAGTACTACAAACATACAAGCTCGAGGCACAAGGACAAGACTGATGTTCTGGTAAAATGATACTCAGGAAAAATCCTCCGGCGGCCAAAGGTGTTAAGACGCAGAAGCAAACTGTCACAAGGCTGGTGGATAAGGTATGGAAATGCGGTTGATAGAACACACAATGGTAACATCCTTCGATGTAATTTTAACGAGCCCAGAGAAGGTAAGCTCGGTGGTTTTTCATGTTTAGAGATTCTGAAAAAGCATAAAGGAGACTTCGCTAGGGTACCTTTTTCAATAATTGTCTAGTCGGTTCGAAAAAGGGATAAACTAGCACTGATTAGACGTCAATTCAAAACCATTTTAACGAGTGTGACAAGGACAAGATCACTTGGCTATTTTTTCACTTTTAAGGAGTCTGAAAAAAGCTTAACTATGGACTCTGTCAGGAATATTCTTCTGGACCAATTTAACGAGTCTGAAAGAATAAAATCACTCGACGATCTTTTCAATTTTAGGGAGTCTGAAAAGAGCTTAACTATGGACTCTGTGGGGGTTTCTTTTTCAGTAAATTTAGTCCCTCAGGCCCGAAAAAAGAATAAAATTATACCTGAGAGTACTCTTCTAAAGAATGAGAATTCAATAGAGTATACCTTTGTTCGTACAATTGACCATTCAGACCGAAAAAGGGGTAAACTACCGCCAGACAGACGCGACTTCAAATTTCAGTTTAATGAGTGTGAAAGGTCACAAGATCCCTCGACAATCTTTTCATTTTTAGAGGGTCTGAAAAGGGATTAAAAGGAGACTCGTTATTTTTTGGGAGTCCTGAGGGTAAGACAAAGAGTGACAAATACTCATGCAAATGAGGCTCAAACTCATATTCAGGAAAGACTATATGGACTCCCGAGCCTACAATGTTTTTAGAAATGACATGGACACCATAATGCAACCAGGACCTACCTAGGGCATCCATGTTCTGGTAAGCTCTACCACCAAGTCGCGACACTTCTATAGCAGATATGATGGTTCTATGTCACAACCTGATGGGATCAATCCTATAGCATAAGAAAAAGGCAACGAGAGGCAAAAGTTGGGGTGGTATCCTAACCTATATGCTCAAGTTGATTTTGGAATTTTTTTTATTTTTATGGACCATCAATATTTTTTTGAAACTCAAAAAACAATTGTTCCAATACCTGATCAAATCCCTACCAAAGAACTCCTGGATCACTCTAAATGGTTTTTGGTATAAAGAAAATGATAAGGGGGGCCAAAAAAAAATGACAAAAAGAGGCCAAAAAGTCTATAAATAGAAGTTGGCAGCTCATTATCACCATTGTTGATTTGGAAATTGACTCTGGAGCCAAAAGACCCCCTTTGCCAAAGATAGTGATTCCGGGAGCTACAGTGGACGAAACGAACTTCTGCTTGGACCAAGTAATTACAAACTCCCTTATCTATCTATTCAATACTTCAATTTAGTCATTTAGTTTATTTTTTGGGTGGGCGTCGAACTTAAAAAGGTCGGCCCTAGGTACACGTGGGCAGAGTAAAGTTTGCCCGTGTGTACACACAAATGTCACCTCTACAGACCATGTGTACCTCCCTTTTATGATGAAAAGGAAAACTAAAAGGAAGTACTGACCCTCCTTTACCTTGTTGTGTTGGCAGGATGTATGTCCAGTGGAGGGAAAGGGAGCATGAGGCAATCAGTGAGTTGGTTGTTGCAGATCCGAATGTTGTGGCCGTGTTAATGCAATGTGGTTTACTCAAATTCTTTCTATGTCCGTTTATGCGCGCACAACCAAGGATACTGAATGCCTTGATTGATTACTGGCATCCTGATGCAGAGGCATTTATGCTAGAGGGGAAATCATTGGTGCCCACCACTGAGGACATTTACTTTCTGACTGGCCTCTCAAGGAGAGGGGAACCAGTCAACTTCCAGACTTTTCCTGTGGGGTCGAGCAAGATATCAGAGTTGATAGTTGAGCATTGTGAGGCTGGGACCGAACGTGCGGGTTCCTAGGTACCCATTAGAAAGATTACCAACTTAGCACTATAGACTATCTTGTTGCTGATTGGGTGGATTACCGACTCAACAGCCGTGCATCAGGCTTCACACGCATAGATGAACTGTGCCATTCAGTGCATGAATGCACAAATTTTTGATTGGAGTACCACACTGCTCGAGTGCATGAAGAGGCAATTGACAGATTGCCAACAACAGACACAGAGGAACTTTGGGTTCAGGACCATCTTGTGTTCATTCTTTTTTGAAAGAGTTCTGAGTTTCAGTCCTCGGGTTGTAGTATGAGGACATCTGGCCTCTTTCCCTATAGTGTGTAGATGGGTAGTGTTACTGCCATGACAGGGTGGTGGAAGGACCGTTGAGTCCTTCAACGATGACTTCTTTGCTTGGTTGTCACGACAGATCCCTGTTATCGAGGACTACCCATATGCAGGGATAGATTTCTCTAGAGATCCAGAGATACCCGTGCCTCTTGGTGAGGAGCAAGGAGAGATGGGTAAGTCTCTGCCTTTGTAGTTTTTTTGTTTGCATATGTAATTTTTATGTTTTTTTGTTATATATATCATTTTTTTTATGCCAGAGTATTTGACGGGTAAACGTTTGTTGCATGTAGATGTGGGACCCGTGTGACCTGCTGACTATGCATGGAACATGTGTCATCCACGGCAAGAAGCCGAGACTGCCACCGCTGGGGGAGCAGTAGTAGTAGGGAAACTCCCAGCCAGAGAGGCCGAGAGGGTCCTTAGACGAATTGAGAGGAACTTCATTGCGCTCACTCACACAGTCCCGATGGTAGAGATAGAGGACTTGCCACCATCCATGTAGCCTCATGTTGTGGGGGCACCTCGGACATGGGTCCGATTGTTTAGGCATTTAGCCCATGCTATAGATGATTATAACAGGGCCCATAGGCCTTGAACAGACTTATACTTTTGATGTGCCACGAGCACCTACTTGTATATATTTTTTGAGGGCATAAGCCCGGTGACTCGTTACTATTCCCATTTTTGAGGCGCTTGTGTCCATCTATGTACTCTGAGTATTTTGTGATGTTTATATATGGTTTTTATCTTTTTGTGTCTTATGGATTCTATGTGCAAAAATGTATTTACATGCTTATGTCCATGTTATTTTTATATGTGGGCGAGATGCCAATCTAAAATTTGATTAGCTAGAGTATCTGTAATTTGGTTTAATATCCTAGGAACATGAAAATATGTAATATAATCAAAGTTTCATTCTAAGAGACGTACCCTAAGGAATCATCAGTGTAAAGTTTGATCATGAACCCGGTATACTATATTTAGCTGCGACACAACTAGTTGAGCATCGAGATAGACCCAGAAATGAGAGATACCCAATGACAAGGCGTCACGAAGCAACTCAATAACTGCACTATACTCTGCGACATTATTTGTGGTGTCACCTAAGAATATACCTCCGGAAGATAACAACTGACCCTATGGTGTAAAGATTACCCAAGTTGCAGAGGAAAGCCTCCACGTGTGTCAACTAGCATCGTATGCATACCCAATGAACACCTCAGACTCACTTGACATCTGCCATATTGATGAAAGATAACATCAATGACACATCCATAACACAAGGTCGCCTTCAGAAAAAATCCGAGGACGAATGAACCTATCATATTGACACTTGACCTTATGTTTATGAGCCTCGTTGGCCAGGGCCGCATCGTGACGCTGCTCATCAAGCTACTCAAGGTGTACTAACTGTTCTTCAAGTGGAGAAGTATATGGAAATAACTGTACTGCCAATTTCAGAGATGGGATTTGAAATTCAATGGGCAAGACTGCCTCTAGCCCGTAAACAAGTTGGAAAGGTGAGAAACCGATTGCAGTCTTAACAGATGTTCGGTAAGCCCACAATGCCGAGTATAACATCAAATTCCAATTTGACTTGGATGAGTTGATAGTTCACTGTAGAATAGTCTTAAGAGTTTTGTTTACAGCTTCCACCTGCCCATTGGCTTGGGGGTAGTAAGGTGATGAATGTTCCTGCTGTAACTCAAGCTTTGATGTTAATTCGGTCATCATTTGGTTCTGAAAGTGACTGCCATGGTCAGTGACAATCTCTCTCGGGACGCCAAAACTTGCTATGATCTGGTTGAATAAAAAGAGAGCTGCAATCTCTCCATCATCTTTAAATGTTGGCATAGCTTCAACCCACTTAGTGAAGTAGTCGACAACTACGATGATATAGCGGTGCCCCCTTGATGATGGGGGGTTGCATGTAGTGTAATAAATCCCCCACTTAGTGAAGGGACCAACTGTGATGACAAGAAACATAGGAGCAGGATGTTCCCTCATATTCCAAGAGAAGACTTGGCACGGATGGCACTTCTTGACCGATTCGATACAATCTTTGATAAGTGTCAGCTAGAAGTAACCTGCTCGTAGAATCTTTTGGGTTGTTGCCAACCCAGATAAATGACCGCCACAAGCTCCAGTATGACAATCGTTGAGCACTATGATGGCCTCCTCATGAGTGAGACATCGACGCAAGATGCAGTCTACACCTCTCCAATACAACGTATCAGTGAGTATGAGATAATTCTTAGCCTGATGGCGTATCCTTCGATGCTCATCATGAGAAGCAGAGGTGGGGCACTTCAAAGTCTGGAGATAGATAAGTATATCTCCATACCAGGGGTCTGAAGATGCAATAAAAAACATATCCCCCTGGATAGGCGATTCCTCAGGCACAACGTCACCTGACTCAACCAGAAGTTCCAAAATAAGCTCTGCGAACACCAATGACTTCTTGGACTTCACTGAAACAAAGTATAAGTCAAATTCTTGGAGGATATCTATCCATCTACTGATTTTTCCACCTATAACTCGTCATGTCAACATGTACTAGAATGGATTCACGAAAACAATGATGGTGGTCTTAAGAAACATAACATAGTGACGGAACCGTTGAACAACATGAACTACTGCCAACGCAAGTTTTTTGATATGAGAATAATTGAGTTCTGGTCCTACGAGGCCTCGACTCAGGTAATAGATCACGTATTCTGAAAATGAATTGTCCTCCTGAACTAAAACCATGCCTATGGTTGACTCTGTGGCAGCCAGATATAACAAGAAATCCTTGTTGTAGTTCACTGGCCATAGCAGCGGTGCGGTTGTGAGGGCATGTTTTAATGTGTTGAAAGAGCATTGAGCGGATTTGTCCCAGAAAAGGAGAACATATTTCTTCAGTAAATGCATAAAGCCCTTGGTTATTTCGGCATAGTTGGCGATGAAGCATCGTAAGAAGTTCCCCTTGCCTTGTAGACTCAGAAGTTGTAAGATTGTGCGTGGGGGGGAAACTGGATTATTGCCTCCACCTTAAGAGGATCGACCATGATCCCTGTTGTTGATACAATGAAACCTAACAAACGTCCTGACGTTACGTAGAAGTTGCACTTGTTTGGATTCAAGCGAATCCTGAAGTAGCGACAATGTTCGAATATTAGTCTAAGGTGCGTGGGATGATCCATTCACTTATGAGAGCATGATGCTAAATCATCTAGATAGGCCTCTACTATATGCTTGAGGTCATGAAACATAAAAGACATGGCCCACTGGAATGTGGCTCCAGCATTTTAAGCCCAAAAGGCATCTTACGATAGGCGAATGTACCCCACGGACAAATGAATGCCGTTTTGTGTTGGTCTTTAGGTTTGATTATATCTCGAAAAACCATCCATGAATGAAAAGGCTTCACAACCGGCACATTCATTAATGATCTGGTCAATGAATGGTGTTGGAAAATTATCTTTGGGACATGCCTTATTCAAATCATGGAAATCGGTACATACACGAATCGTGCCTTGTTTTTTATTGATCGACACGGGGTTTGACACCCATTGAGTCAAATGGATAGGATAAATGAAACCTGCCTTTAGCAATTTCTCAACCTCAATCTTGATGGCTGCTGCTTTCTTAGGATTGACTGGATGGAGTTTTTTTCGAACAGGCTTAGCATCAGGATACGTTGTGATTTCATGTTCAACTATTTTTGGATCGATACCTGGCATTTCCTCATAAGACCAGGCAAAAACGTCGCAAAATTCTTTGAAAAGATCTGTGTAAATTTGAATCTCTTCAGGGGAGAAATCCTCTCCGATGAAGACATTCTCCATGATGCCAGGGTTTCAGGAGATGTTGATGGGTATAGTTTCAAAGATAGTCGCCATATTCCACTCAAAATAAATTTCTTGCATAGCTAAGTGATTAATAGGACATGGCTGATCTCCCGTCATGGTAACAGTGAATTCTCCTGCCTCGATTCAGCTTAACTCTAGGAGGAAATATGATCTGTGATGAAGATCTTCCCAAGGTTTTTCTGGACTAGTCATTGCTTCGATTATTTCTTTGTCTGAAGGTAAGACTAAGTCTAATGAATCGATGTTAGTGAGAGAACCCTGAGCCCAAATAGGCTCTGAAAGTGGATCCAACTCTTGTGCTGGAGTCGAATCAGGGTTAGCTGAGGCTTGATGGACTAAAGAGTATGCCACCTCAGTGGTCGACAAGGGCATGGACATGCCGGGGTGCCCTGTCCCATCCATCATGGCTGATGGGGAAGGAAGAATCCAAGGATCCTCAAAGTAAGTCGTGCAGAATGATGAAACTTGAAAAATCTCAACCTTATGGTGATTAGATATAAATTTGACATCATCATGAGGAGGTGGGTAATCGAAGGTACCCATCAAGGACGGGCACAAACCAACTCCTACGTTAACGACACCTAGTTGAGGATTATCAATCATAGGGACCGTGGATGCCCCCAAAGCTGGGTCAGGTCTGGAGAAATATAGTTGATCAATGGTCACTATCCGGCCTTCATGTGGAAACAAAAAGACTCGAAAAACTATAGAAACCACAACTTTCATAGCATAAGTCCAACTCCTTCCTAACAAGAGGTTATAGTCAAGGGGAGTATCGACTACCTCTACTTCAACACACACAATTTTCCCTCCTAGCTCCACAGGTAAAGAAGGAACGATGCCATGTGGTCAGAAAGAACGATCGTCGAACGCAGTGAGGAGAGTAGGTGATGGAGACAAAGCGGGCTAGCCAATGGCCTTCCAACATGCTAATGACATAATGCATGTCGAGGAACCCTTGTCGACCACCGTGCAAAATATATTCCATGTAAAATATTTCATGGGATGAGCCACTACTATCTGAAATGCTACGTGGTAAGGAAGACAAGGTTTTAAGTCGATTGTATCTAACATGATGGTACCTGGGTTACAATTCTTAGTAGAGCCCAAAGTGGTTAACAAGGATTTCCTCTGAGCAGGGAAGCTTTGGAGGACCTCCAAAGTAGACATCGCACAAGGGGTTTGTGATAAATCCTCCACCATAGAGTAATTTTGGGCAACCCTTGCGTTTGGATTGTGAGAAGCTTTTTTAAATGCACCCTTTGGAATGCATGTCATTGTTTCCCCCAACGTCTTCTCGATCTGTAGAGGAAGAGATGGGAGATCAACTTCTTTACCCTTCTCAAAAGTACTTGGTTTACTATAGTCGTGTGCTCTAGTCGTTATGAAAGCATCACCCCTAACCATATATACGTTTGCGGATGAGGGATTGTTTGGAGGAGGGCAGGTTTCTTGGCTGCCCCCTTTTGCACTTGTAGAGGCTTGAGTTAAATTTTGCCCATGTTGAAAAGGGTTAGTCAACACTGCTTGCTGTTTCTATGTGACAAACTTTTGGGCCTCTGCAAGTCGAGGAAAAAGATGGTTCAAGTGGTCTTCCACAAACAAGTTGCATGGATACCTCACCTTTCGTTTTTCCATAGTGTCCCCACCAACATTATCAGTGGGTTTTTTATCCCCCTTACCCTTCTTTCGTTGTTTTTTCTTCCCTTCAGGATGCTGGGTGGCCTTTGGGTTAGTTTACTGCACGGAGCGTACTTCCGATGTTTGGGTAGGAGGAGCAACCAAAGCAGTAGTCTGGTTGGCCACTGTGTGTTGTATAGATAACTGTTGCAACTGTTTTGTCAATTGCTCAGCGGGCTTGGTTTGTGCTGAACCAACAATACCATCGGCATGTGGTCCAACTCTCTGTCTAGTTTTATCCAGTATCGATCGTGGTGCATCCGGCAGGATGTTGTATAATAAACCAGACTGAGAATAGATGAGCTCAAATTGTTGAGCCCTCATGATGGCATCTTCTTTGGAGAAAAATCCGAAAGTTGCAACGTCTTTGGATAATTGTGGGACCAAAGAATTAAGGAACCACTCAAGCAGGAATGCTGGCGAGACTAGTACTTTGATTAGACTCTTCTGGCGTCTCCACTCTCGGATATGATTAGAGATATGGTCCGCGGTTGTCTGTTTGAAATTGGTGAGCAACTCTGTGCCAACGTCGTATCTCATAGGTAACTGTAAATGGTTAAGGAAGGCCATCGATAGTTCACCAAAGGAAGAGTATCTAGAGTGATCGAGTTCGATGTACCATTTCGCGGCAATCCCGATAAGAGTACGTTGAAACAATCTCAACTATATGGAGTCATCTTTCAATGAGTTAGATGAACACCAAAGATGGAAGGTAGTCACATGATCACTTGGATCTTCATTAGGCTTGGCCTCGAAATTTGGAATGTCCGAAGGAAACTTTGTTGTCATAGGAGGCCAACGTGGATCGTGACAAATAGGATCATTTAACAACCTTGTCAAATCTGGCAAGTGTAAAGTTGCCAGGAATGGTAGTTTGGGTTGCTGCTAATAACCTGGGAAAAAGGGTCCTGGAGTTTGACTGGCACCAGGTTGCCAGGAAAAGTTTGGCTGCTGGCCTGGATTCTGGTAGAAACCATGGCCCTGACCAGCGTAAGGATTTTGCATATGTGGAAACATCATCAGCTGATTTCCCATAAAGGACATAGGGTGTTGGGCATGCATTGTGTTCGAAGGACTTTGGGAAGGATTACCCCATGCCGGTCCTGACGGGAGAGGCATAGTAGTCTATCCAGGGTTCCATTGACTGTGGAAAGAATTACCCCATAATGGCATTCCATAGGAGGGAATGGATCCTTGTCCTGAGTTCCAAGGTCCTGCTATATGTGCCCCCTGCGCAGGAATAGTACCCTATGCCAGAGTAGAATGTCCAAAAATGGGATTGCCCCTAGACAGGAAAGCGGTGGATGATAAAGTGTTGTTACCAAATGTCCCATTCCAAACAAATGGTGTTGAACCTATCGACATACTGTGCGTGGGTGTTCCTTGACTCCCGACTCCAAATAAACTAGTGTGTGCAGGCTGCCCAACGAACTGCTGATGCGGACCACCAAGCGAAGGGGACGAAGGAGGGATATGACCTCCGACGTAAGGAAAAGTGTTAAAAGGGACATGAGTGCCCCCAAGTTGACCTTGCAGAGGAGCGTTAAAGCTCCCTTCCCCCAGACCCAAAGTCTGTAAAGTGGATTAAGTGAGTGGAGTACTTGTACCTGAACTAGGCATATTGTATGAGAACAGAGGGCCTATCGCACTAGGTGTGAAGGGGGTTGTGGTTGCTGCCATAGACGGGTTCAGTCGACTGTGCAGCATAGTTGCAGCTGAGACCATGGTGGCTCAGACCGACGACGATAATTTAGGAGATGATTCTCCTGTGGTAGCAACTGTGGTGGGAATGGAAGAATTCCCAGAAGAAGTAACAACATTTGTTTCCATAACTGTGTGAGGCACTGTCTAGCGTTCGTGAAATTGGATTGGTGCAATAAATGATGCCCATATATCAGTGGTTGGGGTTTCAACCGAGCCAAGATTGGCGATTGATTCCTCCGGGAGTTGTTTGGGCACAAAGGTTTGTAACCCGGTCGCTTCGAAAGACCCTTGTTGGTCTATCTTTCTCCTTAATGGTGGTGGGGGTAGCTCCAGTATAACCGACGGCAGGCCCAGAAGCCTTCGTGACTGACGGAGCTCGGGATCCTCCACTATGTGAGAAGATCCAAGAAACACTAAGGTATTCTACACGTTCAAAAGTAACACACACTAAAAAGAAGCCCCTAAGAGATAAGACAAGAAATCACTAAACTATTTGGAAGAACAGTTACAACAACCAACACTAGAGAAACTTACCAGTGCAAGTGAAACTCCAATACGGAAGTAGCCTCTGGGTATACTCTACAAAGCATGGCCCGATGTCTGTCCTAGGTACCGTGGTATACCCCCGCAGTCACCCATGTATGTCCCTCAAAAGATTGGCAACTAGGTTGCCAGCACGGGAACAGTCACCAGGCGGGTACAGTCGAAAGTCGGGTAGACCACAATGAGCAGGGTATCAAGCCCGAAACCTGTCAAGGGTATCGAGAGAAAATGATCCGAAAGAAAACTGAGGACCTCGAATGGAATAGAGACCCACGAAGCCCCATGGCAAATGCAAATTATGGAATCCCAAAACAAGCCCTCGATATGTGTTCTCCACCACAATTGGTCCAGCTTTGGAGGGGTTATCTCCGCTACCTTTCCGCACGCGACCTCATGTTTATCCCCTGTGTTAGAGGGGGGTCCTAGATAACTTTCACGAAACTAGACTTAGACACTCCCTACCTTAGAATCTAATGTTTGGTTTTGAGTGGCCTTGAAGAGTTTCCTCTCCAACCTAATTCAAGACCCTAATCCTGAACTAGTTTGTGAACCCTACAAACATAAAAGTCTAATAGATTTTTAAGATTAGCGTTGCTTTTAAGGATTTTTCTTACATCAAGGGGTATGAAGGTGAAACTTATGATGTGTAAATATGAAAGAAAAAATGAATGAAAAAAGATGGAAACAAAAGACTTTTACTAAATGCAAAATTTCAACAACTTTTCACAAAGAAAGATTTCTTTTTCGTTTCAATTTTTCTAAGATTTTATACAACAAACTTAAAGGAATTTCGCTCGACTATGAGCTACTTATGCTCTAAATGCACTGTAAAAACTTACAAAATAAAAGACTTCTCCCTAGCTAATGATGCAGGAACACACTCTTCAAACAAAGAAGAAAATGAAAAGAGATTTATTTATTTATTTATGTGCTAGTAAAGCAACAAAGGGAAAATATCGACAAGCACAAAACTAAGAAAAAAAAATTATGTCTTAAAGCCCAGATCAAAAAGAATCAGAGTAAAGACACCCAATGGAAATAAAGAAAACAAAGACTATTACGCTTGTCTAAAAACCATAATTTTTTTTTTTCTTTTTTTTTCTTTTATATTTTCTGTCAACTATCAACTGAGAAAAAGCAGGCTAAGGGTAATATGACCTAACCTACTGACTGTTCAACCCTAGACTCAAACACCTGAGAGGAATACTTCTCATCAAAGGAGGGGATGAATTCCCCACCCTAAACAAAAGGTATCCTGTCAAGCACGCTACTATCACTAAAACAACACGCATGGAAACACGTGCTGAGTTGAAACAGGAGGCGTGTACACATGGGCTGACCTTGTACAGGCCGCGTGTATGTCTATATTCTAAGACAAAAATGAAAACATGCAGTCCAGACGAGAAAGAGGCCTCTGGTATTGATAACTAGGGTCCCTTGAAGGCTTGGATTCTCTTTCTAACAGAAAATAAAAATAATGCAAGGAATAATAAGGCGAAAAAATAAATCTGAGATAGGAATGTGGACCAACAAGACTCAGACAGGATTCCAGAAAACCCCCTTAGAATGTATAATTCTGACAGGGAAGAGGAGGACTGTCTCTAAAGTTCTCTGAACTCCTACATGCTACTGCTATCTCTACAACTAGCGTTCACACATGGACTATAAGAGGATAAGGCACGGGTACACACATGGAGGCCTTCTGCAGGCCGCGTGTACCTCTGTGTGTCCCGACAACTACTGTCAAGCAAAAGTCAGGGAAAACTGGTATGAAGAACCAGGCTCCCTGCTAGCTTAGACCTTACAGAAAAATACAGGCAAAGAATAACAGAAAACCTAATCCTTAAACTACCCAAAAAATCAAATGAATCCAGAAACCCTAAAGAGTATTATCCCCAGTACGGTCACCAATTCTGTTGTTGCGAAAAACACCCTACGGACTAGCAAACTAGGGCCAGACTTGCATGCAGATTTTGACTGAAAATAAATTACTTTTTAACCTACAACCCAAGATTAAAACCCCTCTTTCACAGTAAATGCATGAAGAGAACCACCAACCTTATTACCGGCGTTCGATGTAGATCCTCCGTTGTGCTTTGGACACTTGCTTGCACTGCTCCTTCCACAAATAACCTACAATCAAGAAAAATAACAACTATGCATGCATGCTACTTCTCTACTCAAGGGTTAGAAATCAAACGTAAATTAACCAAACCATAGAAAATTCATGCATTGGGATGGGAAAAGTATTCTTTTTATTACTGAAAATGAATCAACTTACAATCAAAGCTRAGACTAGCCACCGCTCCTTGAACCTGATCCTGGGCTCCTCTTCTTCTGTCCTTCAACTGCTTTGTGTTAAATCTCCTTTGGCATGAGGAAAGGCTAAAGGGTTGGGAATATGGATTACGTAAATGGGCAGAGTTTCTTCGCTATATTTTTTCCTCCTCCAAATGGTACCCCTACCCCTTCTTTTATAGGCTAGAAGGAGCTAGGGTTTTGGATGAACCCTCGGCCATGCATGGCTGGGAGTTTCAGTTAATTGACCCATAGCATTTTGTTCCATTGGAAACTTTCCTTTTTTCGTCATTTGTTAGGTAGACGCGGGCTGTAGTGAGCCAACCAACATGCACACGCGTGCAGTAATGGGTTAGGGCGCGTGGGCCTTGACACAAGAGGATTTCCAAAGAGTTGTTCAACAAATGTTTTGGAAATGAAGGGATATAAGTTGGTCTGATGCCAGGTAATCATGTGTGGTGCAATTTAGGGTTATAACACTAGGACACGAACCTGTGATAAGATCACTTCACAGAATATTCTATTAACTCTCAAAAAGTGACATGCATTAGTTTATTAACCTTATTAACATCGCAGGGAATAATTAAGAACAATATGCATAGTAATAACAAGTGATTATGTACCCTAAACACTTAGCACTTAGCACTTAGCACATAACACTGTGAGTCAGATATAGCATTCATTTTCCATTTAACCTAAGTAAAGTACTTAAACAATCAAACTATATATTCATTAAATATTGTAATCAAAGCACTCAACAAATGCATAGCATAAATAACACTACACAAAGCAAACCATGAGACACCAGATATACGTGGTTCACCCCAAGGTGGGGCTATGTCCGCAAACTACTTCGCCTCTTTATTATTCACCAAGATCTTACATCCAGTCACTCTTGTGCTAAATCCATAGACTCGAACTTCGTACAAGACATGAAACCTGCGCACTAAGCCCTATATCCTCCTTCTTTGCCTTCCAAAAATAGGTCAAATGCACATAACCACAATCTCTATCACAACACTTAGCACCTTCTACAAAATCATAGATGAGCACAAAGCCTCGAACACATACATTCCTTCACACAAATAACTTCCGTTTCACACATAACTACTTGCACTTAGCAACTTCTACAATACATTCTTCTTTATTTATACTTTACAAACCCTTACAATAAGGCCTAAACATGGGAAAACCCCATGGGATGACGTCCCATAAACCCATTAAAAAACCCTAGAGGACCCTTTACTGGGTCCACATAACCCTCAAAATAGGTGATATCCACAATCTCATCTTTGTCTGGGCGCTCCTTCTTTGACCAGTGTGTCAAAGTCAAAAATTGGGCCAAAAATGACCAAAGTTTCCCCAAAACTTGGTCGAGGGCCAGTAGGCCCCCAACACTCACCTGTGACTCATCCTGAGTCACTCAGATATGGAAAATGCTACTTCAAAAGCCTCAAGATTAACTCAAGCATCCTTGACTTTCTACCTTGTCTGAGACTCCTTCTCAGTGAGCTCCTGGACTGTCTTCTATGTAAAAGGCCCTTCCAGGTGTTGTTTTACTGTTTCAACTACTTGATCTAGTCGTGAACCCTGGCTATCAATATCCTCGAACACCTTGCAAGCTTCATCTTGCACAGATTGTACATTCTGTGTTACTTACATCACCTTACCCTGGAGGGAAGTGATCTGTTGCTGTACTGTGCATTTCTTCTGGGATCTCTTCATCCTTTCCACTGCTGTGAGAAGATTCATCTGTGCATATAATGAAAATTCTTGCTGCTGCACCTCTTGTAATTGAGCTTCTAGATTCTTTAAATCTAGATCCTTGGTGAGGCGTTCATATGTCTGGGCTCTTCTTTCACTCAACTATTTATATGCCAAGGCGAGGGATTTTATACTTTCTACTATGTTTTTGGTAGTATCCTTCCTCTGGTCATGCACCTCTTACAGGGTGCTTGACACTGCTTAGGCCTCCAATTCAGCTATCCTATCCTAAAATTGCTAGAGAGTCTCTGCGAGCTTCACTACTTGAGCTTTGATTGACTCTTTCTCCTCCTGGGCCAAGATTAACATAGAGTGACATGCTTTACCTACTGCTTCTTTGACCACGACCTACTCTACGAGAAGCTACTCTTTTTCCTTCTGTAGCTGGGCCTTTTTCTCCTGAAGCTTCACCTGACACTCTACTTTCTCTCTTTCATGGGTAGCTACACTATCTTCCACTTCTCGTAACTGTACTAGGATTTCATATTTCTCCTTTTTCAAGGCTTCTATAGCCTTCTCCTTCTCTTCCCAAGTTCTCTGTAACTGAGCTTCTATTTCATCACCAAGCCTTCTTAGCTGGGCTTCTCTTTCAACAGTCAGGTCTCTCTATTCCTTCCTGTATTCCTTCAACCCTGCCTCCAATACTTCGACCTATCCTGGAGGTATTCCTTTAAGGGTTAACATCAACATCCAAGTTGGGGTTAGCCTGTACTGCTTCAGGGGTGGGAAACTTGATGCTATACTGGGGGAGGGTGACCCAAATCCACGATTCACCCTATGGAGTTGGTTCATCCTCTATGGTATGTGATGAGGAAGGTGTAGATGACGCATTAGGCACTGCGTGAACCAAACAAACAACCTGTTTCACTTCCTTCAACTCCCTCTCAATATTTTCATACAACTCCACCTGTTTCTCTTCGTGTCTCTGCAACATGTCTTCAGAGGAATCCTCCATAGCTTCGTGGACTAGATTTATGTCGTTATCATTGAGAGTGGCTTTTGACTATGGCTTATTGGCGTGAGTCTTCTTCCTTGCTAAGGGTTTCTTCGGAGACTCTTTCCTCTTTTGCGGTGTCATTGTCCCAACAAGGGGATCTTCAGGTGGAGGGGTAGTAGCTTCACCTCCTTCTTGATCTTCTTCTCCTTCATCTCCTCCTCCCTGTCCTTCTACTTCATCTTCTCCTCCTCTTGGCGATCCAGACCCATTATCTCCTGAAGTTTTCTCTTCGTCCTCTTCGTCACTCTCTACGTCCTAGAATTCAACCTTATTTTTCTTCCTTTTCATCCCACTGGACTGTCTGACATGTTCATCTCGTGTAGCTATCAGGCTTCCTATGGTGCTCGTGTCAGATAATTCTGCATCGATGATAGGTACAAGAAATTCTTCTGGCCATTCCTTTGTAATCTGTTCCATATCTTCATTCGTAAGCTTATTGTATGACTGCAATTCTTTGTGGTGCTCATCTCTTCATGCGGTGATGTAGATGAAGTGGGGATCAACGTGAAACTTTGGTATGGGCTGGTACTTATGTAGGGTACACGATGTCATACATGGGAATGATTCAATGGTGACCTTCAACATCTGATAATATATGTGAAATACAACATTAGACTACCATTTCTTTTTCATTTCATTGGTATACCATAGGGTGGAAAATTGAGTGGCCAAGGTCTCTGTAGGTTCAATATCTAGGGAGGTAGCTCTTTCAGGAATTTTCCAAGCCAAAAATTTGATCAAGATGATCAACCAACTATAGTGAAATTCATATCCCAAATCCTAGGCTTCGCGACAATCCTTTTCTAATTCGTTGACGAGGTAGTTCGCCCAGTTCATCTGCATTCCCTCCACACACTTTCCTGTGAGGCCCACCACAAACTCAGTGACCTGTGTGGGGAATTTCTTCCTCACTATATTTCTAGCTAAGAGTTGAAAATAAAGTCAAACTCTGCCATCTTGTATGAAGGCTACCTTGTAACCTCACTTCCCCTTTTGTACTTCTCCATAGGCTTCTTTGATGCGTTGTGCTAATGAACAGTCCGATGCCTTCCCTGGATAGAACTGCTGTGGGTTAGGACCCTTCAAGATTAAAACTATGATTCGGTGGATCAACATCGGATCCACAGTAATCCTTCTGTCAAGCCATAGATATCCACCATGATAGCACAAAAGAAGGAGTTTAACACAAGCGTTAACCTCCTGGTGGTGGCCAAAATGTAGAATCTTCATCACATTCAATATGGTTGACTGCGACAACCCCTTAATCCATGGCTGCAAGACAAGGTGAGGTTTCTTTCTAGTTGTCTTCGTTATGTAGCAGTGAGGAGCTAACGTGGCATAGTTCTTCTGGTCTCCTAAGTTGAAGTCGTTGTGCTTCAACAGTGGGATCTTTCCTAACTGACTCTCAACTATGAGAATTCCTTTCAGAATGTATGCAGTGAACACAAATTACTCAAAATTGTGAGGGATACTGTAATGGTTAACAATGCTATCTAGAGGAAGAACATATTCAGGTAGGATCGACGGGATCTGATTTGCGTTAGCTAGATCAACGCGGTGCTTACTTCTTTGTTCAGTTACGAGGTTGATGAAGGTGGAAGGACGTCTGGTCAAAGGGGAATATTGTAGTCCCCTAGTTGACGATGCTTGAATACCTTTAGATACAGGTCTGTCGGCCATGAGCTTCCTAAGAACTTCCTCAATAGACTTCTCAAGCTCCCTGGGTTCACCCGACATTGTATATTTTAACAGAAAGTCGGGGTAGACAAATGGGTAGATGGGGTATAGTTTCAAATAATGACATGCAACACATATCGACACTTGGATAGTTCTCATCTTAGCTCATTCAATAACGGGTAGAAAAAAGTGGTCCCAATGCCACCATCAATGAGTTAAATAAGTAGGGCATCGTGACAGATCTTCCAAAAGACAGGAGAATGCTTCTATTAATGTAAATATATCTGTTATGGTGTGGTATCAACGTCCAAAAGAAGTCCATAAACTCATAAATGTGTTTCCTAACCATTTTGGAGTGTCATTCTAACATTCGGGGTGCCTCCAACGGTTATATAACTTCGCCAGGGTGAAGTCCAAATATGTGCGGTCAAGCTGATCCAGCGAGGTTCAAATTCTATGAACCTACCTCCTGCGAGGTTCTAGTCTGCAAAGTCATCCATTTGTTTTCTATAACTTCTTGTAGATTTTCCAAATTGGCCTTCTTTTTATTGAGTTTACTTGCCTTCTTTCCTGTGATCTGAGTCTCTTTAACTATTTCTAGAGCCCTCTTTCCATTTTCATTCTTATCTTCCCCTAGTGCAATGGATTTGCACTGTTGAGGTACCCTCAAACATTTTGAAGTTAATATCCCTTTTATTAACACTTCCTAAGTGGGCGCACTTCTCTTTACGATAGATAGGTCCTTCAAACTGTCTTGCATTCTTTCAACCTTCATAGCTAATTCTTTTTCTTTCTGTCCCTCCCGCATTGTTACTTTTCTCTGTTGCTTTGACTTATCCTCTCGTTATTCTATTAGTCGGTCTATTTTTCTATCTATGAAATCCCTTAATTCTTGCTTTTTATTTTATGTATCTTCCTCCTTTGCTTTCCATCTGATCTGATCCTTCTTAATCCAAGTCTTACCTAACAAAAGTGGGAAAGGGGCACTGTGTTGTCCCTTGACCAATTTTTGAGGATTCTTGGTCATGTTTGACCTATTTTGGGTCTTCGACAGGCTGTCAAAGGTAGAGAACAAGACAAAGCAGAGATCGCGAGATCTCTGCCCCTTTTTCAGCCCTTTTTGGGATTTTGGATTATGTAACGGGTATGGGAATGTCAGCCCATGGGTTTACCCATGCTTAGGCCTATTTTGTATGTATAAATAGATGCTAAGGATATGTAGTAAGTACGAATGGCTAAGTGCTAGAGTTGGATCTATGTGATCAAGAGTTGTAAGTGCTTTGTGCATACTGTGTGAGACTTGCAGAGCTAAGTGCAAGTCATTGTAAGAGACTGTGGAAGGTTGTGTGCTTAGATCTACATAGGGAAGGAGGATCTAGCAAGCTGCGCAGATCCCCTTTCCTCTGCAAAGTAGGGTTTTTGAGGATTTGTGCATGTAGTTGATTGAAGAAGCTAATAAAGAAGACAAAGAGTTGGTGGACGTAGCCCCAGGGTGGGGGGTGAACCATGTACATGCTGTGTTGCTATGCTTTGTGCGATGTATTGATGTGTTTATGTGATTATTTGCTTAGTGATTTAATATAGATGAATGATTTGTTGATGCTTATTGCTTAATAATATGGATGTATGTTGGATCTAACTTATATACATGTGATTAGTGATTGAAACTACTAGATCTGATCGGTTTCATCGTGTTAAGTGCTGTTAGATGCTAGATCTGGTTGAATACTGCGATGCTCTGTAATTAGGGTTTACTGCGTTGTAACTGAGACTGAATATTGATGAATGTTAACTACTAAGTTCTCTATAAAGTGTTAGAATCACAAATATGTGTGCCAACTAAGGTTGCAGACATCTGATTCCTGCAACCACCCTTGCCTCTACCTCAGGAGATACTTCATCTTCTTCGCAGGTGTTGTCAAAAGGGCCAGTTGTTAGGGTTTTGTTGGTGCACTGTTGTAGCATTGAAACCTAGGTTTTCCCCTATGCCAACAAATGGTTACATTACCAGGACCTGAAACTGTGATTGTTGGGAACTGAGGAAGAAGAAGCTTTGTGCAAAGATCGGGACCTAAAATTGTGATTGCTGGGAACTGAGGAAAAATAAGCTTTGTACGAAGATATGACTGAAACTGTGAAAGCTCTGTACACAGATATTTCACTCTAGTGTGCAATATTCTACTTGATCTGTGAAGCTCTATTCCAAGAAGGGTTAGATCTGAAGAAAAAAGGTAAGATATGCAAGCTCTATGCTCCGATAAAGGTAAGAATAGTGAAAAGTTTTAGATCTAGAAGCTTTGTGCTCTGTTGAAGATAATATTAGTGGAAATTTTTGTTTCTAAAGTATGGATCTAGGTATGTTTGATAACATTTGTCCTAGCTTTAAAACTAGGGCACTGATAGATGAAAGAAGATTTGATATCAGTAGATCTGATAAGAATAGTGAAAGATATGTTATACCTATGCATAGAGAGAACATCTGGACTAACAAATGGATGTAGGATGCTAGAAAGAATTTTTTGTAGGTTAGCTACCATGATCCTAGTGCATAGTACAAGAAAGGTTGGGGATCATTTAAGATAAAGAGAGGAATAACTCTTTGTTACAGTTGTAGAAAACTGAGACATCTAGCTAAGGAATGCCTTGGTAGAAGACCTAGTTACTTTTGTTGCAAAGATATGGACCATGAAGTTTTGGATTTCCTAGAATGATTGCTAAGGTTGAAAGGATGAATATGAGACAAAAAGACCACGAGAAAGGTCAAGCAATTGATATTATGACAGAACCCCAGAAAAAATAAGAAAAAGTATTGCTATAGATGAAAGAAACCCTGAATGACCACTGACATATCAGCTTATCAGAGATCTTCAAAGAAAAAGATTGCATTGAAGTAAGAATAGGATACTTTGATATTGACTGTGTTTTGGATGAGGAAACATAGGTGAATATCATGATAGAAAGAACTTGGGAAATTCTAGGAAAGCCTGCTATGATTCCTTAATTGGGAGGAATAGGGTTATTTAGAGTAAAGATGATAAACCTATGTGGAAAGCTCACCCAAATATCTATGAGTGCCAATGGAACTTTGATAGAAGAAGAATTTGAAATTATTAATTTATTGAGAACAATGCTCCATTTGCTATGTTACTAGGAAAACCTTGGATTGAAGGAGATCCGGCCAGAAGGAAAGAAGAATAAATCTTAGAGCAAAAGAAGCAAGAGTTAAAAGATTTCGTGACTAGGAGGATCACACACTTGATTGAAGAACAAGAGAACTGAGCAAAGATATTTAAGACCAGAGACTTGGGTGTCTAAGTAGGAAGAACACTAGAAGACCCGCAGAAGACTGAAGTACCTATTCCAGATACATATGAAGTATTACCCCTGATTTCTAGAAATAATCTCACCAGCACGAAGTTAATTTTCCAGAAGAAGGTATGAATCAGAATAGAAAAAAAAATTCCAAGACGAAGCTCACTGGAAAGAAGGCTAGAAAACTAAGTAAGAAGAGAGCTAAAATCTAAAAGTTACAGAAGGTTCCAGAGGGAACTTCACAAAAGGAAAATTTGCAAAATTGGAACTTCACCAGGATATCAGAACAACGTCACATGACACTTCAACATGGTGAAGCGATATAGATGAACATAAGGAGTAGATTCAGTCGCACTACAAGCTCACAAAAGAAGACCTGGAGAAGATCACTAAGGACTGGATCAAAGACCTCCTTATTCCTGCAAACCCTACAGAGATGTTTGACCTTGACAACCCAGAGACCATGCATAAATAACATGATACACTTGAGCCCGAAAAAATGAAGAAGACTGTGTCAGTATCACCTGACCGAGGGGGTGATCATGAAGTATAAGAACTCAATGGAAAAGGAGCTGAACAGAAGCCAGGCAAAGTAACACTGCCCAGAGACAAGGTTGATCCCATGAAGAAGAGGAAGGTTTCTCCCCCAAAACCTTCTTCCCAGAAGAAATCAAAATACACCATGACCAAGATGAATACTGTGCTTACTGCCAATGATTTTGACTTCATCATAACAACACTCAACGATGCTTCGATGGAAATCGTGGAGAAGAAAGAAGATAAGAAGGAGGAAATGTATGATAGAATTGAGGTCAAACTCCGAGGGGTACAACAAGACCTTCAACCCAGTCATGTAGTCTCCACCGTTCCCCGGCCATCAGGAGAACCAGAGTTGGGAGATGAGCCAGCACAACTCCATCAACTAGTTGATGCAGTCGAAGCTCGCCTTCATTTCACTCAAGAAGAAATAGAACAAGACACCCATTCCTTAAAGAAAGTGCTAGGCGTACTCGTAGAAAAATACAAAGTTTCAGAGAAGGAGAAGGTTTCTCTCCAGGAAAAGTTTGAAGAAGAGAAAGTACATATGCAACAAGAAAAAGAACAAATGCTCGTAGAGCAACTCGAAGTGAAAGAAGTAGTCAATAGAGCACTCCACTCTGTGACAATCTTAGAGCTACAAGTAGAAGACTAAGTCACACATCAAGTATATTAGCTTGCATAATCTATCCAACAAATCACAGACTTAGAGCTCTGCACAGTGCCCAACACCCTGCAGGATGTGAGGGACCAAAGAGAAGAAACTACTCAAAGTGTAGTTGAGAGAATAAAGGTCCTTGCCATGGAATGTAAGAAACTCACTGATCATAGTGCCCAGAACTATGATAAAATCACTGAGAATCCATAACTTAAGGCACTGGAGTCACAACTCCAAGAGGTGAAGTATCAATCATAAATGATACAGACGCAATTGAAGCCATTGTCAACTATGGAAAGAGTGAAGCAATCCTAGGAGAAGCTCACTGCCTAACAGTAGATCCACACTATCCAGAGTAAAGTCATGGAAGTGACTAAGAGGCTCCAACCTGTACATGATAAGGTTTACCAGATGTTCACAAAGATTGAAGTTCGAGGAGATTAACTGGAGCAAGTCATCACCACAGCTGAACAACACCTAGAGGGACCTGTCAACAAAGCAGCCATACACGAGTTTGTTGAATAAGAGGCCATGACACAACAACAAGTCGAAGCAACTCAAGCCAAGATCGAAGCTTTCAGAGCAAAACTAGTTAGATCAGAGTGACTCGGGACGAGTCACAGGTGAGTGTTGGGAGACTGTTGGCCCTTGACCAAGTTTTGAGGATTCTTGGTCATGTTTGACCTATTTTGGGACTTCGATAGGCTATCGAAGGTGGAGCGCAAGATGAAGAGTATTTTGTGGGATCTCGACCCCTTTTTGAGTCCTTTTTGGGATTTGGGATTATGTAACGATTATGGGAAAGTCAACCCATGGGTTTACCCATGCTTAGGCCTATTTTGTATGTATAAATAGATGCTAAGGTGATGTAGCAAGTAAGAATGGCTAAGTGCTAGAGCTGGATCTATGTGATCAAGAATTGTAAGTGATTTGTGCATATTGTGTGAGACTTGCAGAGCTAAGTGCAAGTCATTGTAAGAGACTGTGTAAGGCTATGTGCTTAGATCTACTCGGGGAAGGAGGATCTAGCAAGATTCACATATCCCCTGTCCTCTGCGGAGTAGGGTTTTTGAGGTTCTGTGCATGTAAATGATTTAAGAAGCTAATAAATAAGACAAAGAGTTGGTGGACGTAGCCCCAGGGTGGGGGTGAACCACGTACATGTTGTGTTTCTATGCTTTGTGTGATGTATTGATGTGTTTATGTGCTTATTTTCTTAGTGATTTAATATAGATGAATGATCTGTTGATGCTTAGTGCTTAATAACATGGATGGATGTTGGATTTGACTTATATACATGTGCTTAGTGCCTGAATCTACTAGATATGATCCGTTTAATCATGCTAAGTGCCACTAGATGCTAGGTCTGGTTGAATACTGCGATGCTCTATAATTAGGGTTTACTGCACTATAAATGAGATTGAATATTGATGAATGTTAATTGTTGAGTGCTCTATTAAGTGTTATAATCATAGATCTGTGTCCCAGCTAAGGTTGTAGACATCTGAGTGTTGCAACCACCCCTGCCTCTACCTCGGGTGAGACTTCATATGCTTCACAGGTGTTTCCGAAAGGGCCAGTAGTTAGGGTTTTGTTGGTGTGTTGTTGTAGCTTTGAACCCTGGGTCTGCCCCTGTGCCAACATGCTGTCCCCAACAAACCTTATGACTTCAAATTCTTCTTCAGTCGATGTTCCATGAACAATAATAGGTACATTAGTTACTCTTCCATATAAAGTTATGATCTTGTCCTTAAACAAGCCTGTCCTTCCCAAATAAGGTACCATGGTAGGATTTCCCAAAAGTTTCTTCTGTCATAATATTCACTTGTGTTTCTTCATCCAAGACTATATGGTCTATGTCGAAGTCTTATATTCTTGAACTTATGCATTGTTTTTCTTTCAGGTTGTCTAGTAAGATGACATCTTTATGAACATCCATTTTTTCTTCCAACTGCAGTAACATAGTCTGAACTTCCTTTGACCTTTTCTTTATATGACTTTCTAACATACCCTTAGTCTCTTTACTCTTTTCATAATTTTCTTGTCTTATGTCCCTCCCTTCAACTTTAACAATAATCCTTGGACAATCCTCAACCTCATGACCAACAATATTACAACAAAGACAAATAGGGCCTACCCCTGAGCATTCCTTAGAAATATGTTCCAAACTTATGCAATTATAACACAAAGTCAATCCTCTTTTTCTCTTAAATGTTCCCCAATATTTTCTGTACTGTGCACTTCCCATAGGATCATAGTGCTGGACCTGCAATCTGCAAAAATTATTTCTAGGTTCCTGCATCCACTTATTAGTCCAAAAACTCTTTCTATGCATAAGAATAACATATCTTTCTTCATTTCCATTAAATTTACTCAAATCAATTCTTTCTTTCAACTGCGCCCTAGCCTTCAGACTAGGAAATAATCTTTTAAACATACTTAGATTCATGCTTTTAAAACACATTTTTTCACTTATCTTTCTCTTGCCAAAGAACAAATCTTACCTCTTTAGAATATTACATTTTTTTCTTCAGATCAAATCACTTTTCTTAGCACAAATCTTCACAAGTAAAGTAGAGTACTACACACTTCAACAACATATCTATGCACATAGCTTCTCTTTTTCTTTACTTCAGTTCCCAACAATCACAGTTTCAGGTCTCGACAACGAAACCATTTGTTACCATAGGGGAAAACCTAGGGTTCAACACTTAACAACACACCAACAAAAACCTGACTATAGGCCCTTTCAGAAATACCTACAAAGCAAGAGAAGTCTCACCCGAGGTAGAAGCAGGGGGGGTTACAGGACTCACGTGTGTGTAACTAGGCTGGGACATAAATATGTGATACGAGCACTTCACAGAATATTCTGTTAACACTTAGGAAGTGACATGCATTAGTTTATTAACCTTATTAACATCACATGGCATAATTAAAGACATATATGCATAGTAATAACAAGTGATTATGTACCCTAAGCACTTAACACTTAGCACATAACACTATGAGTCAGATATAGCATTCATTTTCCATTTAACCTAAGTAAAGTACTTAAACAATCAAACTATATATTCATTAAACATTGTAATCAAAGCATTCAACAAATGCATAACATAAATAACACTGCACAAAGAAAACCATGAGACACTAGATATACATGGTTCACCCCAGGGTGGGGCTACGTCTACAAACCGCGTCACCTCTTTATTATTCACCAAGATCTTACATCCAGTCACTCTTGTGCATTAATCCACAGATTCAAACTTCGTACAAGACATGATACCTACGCACTAAGCCCTAGATCCTCCTTTTCCTTCCAAAAATAGGTCAAATGAACAGAACCACAATCTCTATCACAACACTTATCACCTTCTACAAAATCATAGACGAGCACAAAGCCTCGAACACATACATTCCTTCACACAAATAACTTCTGTTTCACACATAACTACTTGCACTTAGCTACTTCTACAATACATTCTTCTTTATTTATACTTTACAAACCCTTACAATAAGGCCTAAACATGGGGAAACCCCATGGGCCAACGTCCCATAAACCCGTTAAAAAACCCTAGAGGACTCCTTACTGGGTCCACATAACCCTCAAAATAGGTGAGATCTGTGATCTCAGCTCTGTCTAGGCTCTCCTTCTTCGACCAGCGCGTCAAAGTCCAAAAGTGGGCCAAAACTGACCAAAGTTTCCCCAAAAGTTGGTCGAGGTCCCAACAAAACCATGTGACACAACCTCACTATTGTGTAGCCTCAATATAAACCAACAAATTTAGCAACACATCACAACCAAAAGACCAATACCCATATGCCAAATACCGACAACAAAATACCAACTGTATCCCTCAACATATTTGATATATGCAACAATACTGAACATCCAATACCATCTTAAGAGCTAAAACCTATCTCACAAAACATACCTCAAACAATATGTGCCATATCTCTCATAAATAGACCCCAACAATGTTGCTACCGCGATTTTTTTGCCACACTTTTTTTGTTGCAATTTTTCTGCCGTGATTTTGCTGATGCACTTTTTCTGCTGCGATTTTTCTGTCGCAATTTTTCTTCCGCGATTTTTCAGCCTCACTTTTTGTTTCACACTTTTTCTGTTGCAATTTTCCTATCGCACTCTTTTTGCCTCACTTTTTGTGCTGCATTTTTCCTGCCGCACTTTTCCTGCCACACTTTTCCTACTGCACTTTTCTTTATCAATAATACCAGCCCAAATAACCTTTCACAAAATAGATATTTAATGATATTCAATAGGTTCAAGTGTGATTAAATGAGAGAGCATTGCCTCTTATTTATACTTTCATTTAGCATCCCACTTTTCTTATTTTAGGGAGTTCTCCATTAACTTTATTATTTAAATAATTTCTTTTGCAAACACTTTGACTACTTTGACCTTTTGGGGATTCTAAATGATTCATGAGGGTTCTCTAATTTCACATGGCCATAACTCTCTAACTGTGAGGAGTTATGTGATTTTCCACATACAACCGAAATTGGCATGACATGTACTATCCATATAGAATAGTATTACCTACAAATATATCAAAACTCATATCATTATCCATCAAACAAACTTGGGTCCATAACCCAAACCTTTGTGCTACCAAAATTCACTACCGGACTTTCTTCAAGGGTTGACATCAATGACAACTAACCCAATTAATCAACATCCATAACCTAAATATAAATCATTAAGAGTCTAGATGAGGAGTGTGTGAAGTTATGCGAAGAAACCACACATATTTTGAAAAATTTGACAAAGGATCTAGTGATGAAGGTTGTTGAGGAAATATTAAGGAATGCATAGGAGAAGGTGCAGAAGGCCATGGAGAATATAAGCATACTACTACCATCAGAGAGCATAGTGTCCATCCTGGCAAACAAGAATTCATACAATGATATATAACAAATAAGGGAAGAGAAGAAGACTCAAAGAAATGATTGGTGCCCCTGCAGGATGAAGCACTCACGATCATAGAGGCATTGGAATCTATGCAAGGAACTATGAAGAAATCAACACAAGATAGTGAGGATAAGCTCATGTCCTTGACTACATAGGTAGTAGGGGATATTTTGGAGAAATAAGTTGAGGTAAGGAATGAAGTTGCTACAACAACATAAACCCTCCAAAAGTTCATGGAGGCATGGAAGGACACAGAAAAATGTAGAAATTTTAATATAAATTATGTATTGCATGGATTCTCTTGATCTAACAATTATATGTCACTGTTAAATATAGAATCACTTCTACTAATATTCTTGCAGAATTTAAAACACGATTGCCAATTGAAATATCAAGAAAAAAGATAAATCACACATTACACACATTTTTTACCGGGAAATCATAAAGCTAGAAACCCGACTATCATATATTATGTATATATCATGGATCATGAAATAATATCATAAAAAACTCTAATCCAAGAGATCTCAGTACAATATACAATCATCTCACATTTTCATACAAAAATTGACAAATTCATGTGCCAATTTATTGCTTCCAAACAACCTGCCTCCTCTGCACAATCCCTGCTGATGGAAATCCCTACAATGAATGAATTCCTCTTGCCTAGGCTACACAATCCTCATGGGCACATCCACTGTGTGTGTGGTTGCATTAGTGCACTCACTAATGTCACAATTGATAGTCAAACTGTACCTTTCACCTGTTATCTCAATTGGGTCTCCACTGGATATGACATGCATGTAGTTAATAGTGGTAAATCTTCAGTTGCATGTGAGATCACTAATTTTGAATTAATTCATTGATCTCTCACTAGTGCAAGTTCAGTTACAACTAGTACAAATGAGCTTAACTCACTTAATTGAGTTAAACTAATTCATAACTCACATAACTACACATCCAACTCTGTTACAACTTCGAATCACTCAGTTACAACTAATTCGACTTGCATGTCCCACCAATCAACCTTTGAACTCGAATTTCCTCTAGCTAACTGATTTTCCACTTCAGTTAACTATTTCCAAGTGCTCATTGAGAATAGACTAATATTTATTGTCCAACTATTATTAAAGGATAATAATAGTCGATATACATCTATAAATAGAATTTTCTCACCATCTATAAATAGACATAATCTATAAATAAAATTTCTGCATCATCTAAAAATAGACTTCCACATAAAAATAGACCGATGCTCTATCCTAGTGTAGGTGCATAATTTTCACTAGGAGCTTCTTGTTGAATCTCAACATGAAATAGGATTAAGTGGCTCAAGATGAGCTACAAGTCAGTATTGGTGGCATGTTGGACATGCATTTTGAATAACTAAGTTTTGAAGAGCGTTTGCAAAAGAATAAAATGGAGCAGTTTGTGGGGTCAAAGGAGAATTCATAGTGCATGCAAAAAAAGAAAAGAACAATAGTTGGGCATGGAAAATAAACATGCAGGCACAAAAGAGGGAAAATAAGCATGAAGGCACAAAGGAAGGAAAAGCAACATGCTGGCAAAAAAGAAGAAAAATCAACACTTTGGAAAAAAAAAGGAAAAAAGCTAGGGCATATTAGGTTTTTGGGATAAATTGTTAATGTTTTGAGCCCTAGGTCTATGTATAAATATGTAATGGGTCATGGGAGAATAGGATTCTAAGAGTAATCTATTAGGTTGCGTATGAGTGAGAATCCTTACTAGAGGTTCTGAAGAGGTTTTGGAGAGAGAGAGAGAGAGGCATACACTACAAAGCAACTAGGGAGGTCTAGATAATATGATATGTTATATCTATTGTAATCACGGTGCGTAGGAATGAGATGGTGTTTTCATGAAGACTAAAATAAAAGCCACTCATTGTGGATGTTTTTACACATCAAATTTACTCAACTGGATAAGTGATGCATATTCCTCTCAATTGTCGTAAGTGTCGCATCTTCCTTAGAACTTTCGCAAGTGTCGCACGTTGTTCATAAGTGTTGCAAATGTTGTTCAAGCATACTGCCTTGATGAAGACACTAAGGAGGCACTTAAAATATCTCATACACTAGGTTTGGAAAAGGAGAACTGGTTAACTGAAGTCAAGGAACTCTTAACACCTGAAGAGAGCTTTTGATCAAAGGTTTTATGGGTGAGCTCTCCTTTATATCAGCCTAGGGAGCGCTGGCGCTCCCCTATAAGGCTTCAGGGAGTGTTATAACGCTCCCCTTCCCCCTATGAAGGAGAACTATCCACATTTAGGGTGTTGACGCTCCCCTTAAGCTTCTTAGGGAGAACTACAACGCTCTGATGCCCCTTTTGAGGGAGCGCTACCTAATCCGGGGCAATGGTTGGCCCGTTGAGGAGAATAAGGGGAGGATATTTCAAGATTAGAAGGCAGTTGCATTCGAATTCTTGGTTTCATCAGGAGATCCCTGATCTAAGAAGGAGGTTCCTCAACTTTTTTTAAAGATAACTCAAGAGGTTAAGCTCCTCTTAACCTATATAAGCAGGCTCTATGATGGTGGGAAGGGGGAATAATTGCTAGCATGAAACCTATGATCTCATAGGAAACACACAGTCAGCCAAAGGAGAGTGATCAGTGAAGCTGTTGTTATCCAGGTTGTGGATCTTTCGAGTAAGGGTTAGACAAAGGGGACTTGATGAAGCTGTCACATTCGCATCTATGATTGTAAGTACTGTTGTCATTATTATCATCAATATGACACACTTGGCTTGTTTCTTTCTAGTTTGTGTCTAATGTTACATGAACTTATCATTGATAGATAGATCTATTTTCAAGCTAATATCAATAGAGTAGGAAGTGTTCGTATTTTGTTTGTCTACAGGACTCAGCGAGGAGCAAAGGATCAGAGCTCAACTTGGAGCATGCAGGGACAAATGTCGATAAAGAGGTACTTCTATTCTCCTTCCTTCTCATGTGTTAGTTTGTATAGATTTGAAAGGAAGTCAGTATCCACGTTAAGCATTTTCTGTCTTAGAGTTAGGGTCAAGCTCTTTGAGGCAATCTACCTGTCCGCAGAGATATTTTCCTACAATAGAAACTGGTGACTCCACTGGGGAGATAGCCTCAAATCGAAACTTCTTGTTCTGATTTCTCCTCATTGACCTAGTTCTACCCCTTGATTGTTTCAGACCTAGTCCACTCCTCCTTTGACTGGTTTCATGAGCTGATTGGCTCCCTACCCCATCATACTCAGCCTAATTGTCGAGATTGAATTCCAATGTTTGGAATTTTTGACATTTTTGGGAGTTTTTGAACCTAGTGCCCCTGTCCCTGTGTTAACAGAGTGCCAGCGCTCCCTAAAATATTTGCACAGAGCGCTATAATGCTCCTTGCCTTTGGCAACAGAGCGCCATCCCTCCTTTGGCCCATAATCCTTCCAAAATTGCTTTTTTTGGGTTTTGCCTCTGTGTCTCTCTTGCTGGGTAACCTTTTGAGTCAATGCTTCTTCTCTTCTAGCCTTGACATCTGTCTTTTTGAAGAACAAATATCTTACTATTTGGATTTTGTAGCCTTCTTCACTATTGTTATTGAGTTTTTCTGTTGATTGGAGTCCAAAACCCATGCATTGTCTTTCTCTCTGTTTAACTGAGTAAAAACCTTGGTGAAGGTCATCAAAGGCCTACAGGTCTCTTTATCTTGATTTCAGTCAAGATCATTGTTCTTCAACTTTTTCTTTTTGGGTGTGAAGTTTGTTTTCTCTTTGATTGTTTCTTTTCTTTTGCTTTTAATTTTGATTGCAATGAAAGGGTGTATTGTTTGTATGACTTTTGCTTGTGCTAGTTTGATTTTCATTCGTACAAGACAATAATTAGCAAGACGAGCATTGTGTTGAAATGATCATTATTCATATGCAAACAATAAAAAAGCATCTTCATGATTGATTGTGCATGTTAGGAGGCATCTCAAAAGCTTTAGCATCACATCAGGATTTGATTGAAGAAAACTTGTTTGAGGACACTCCTTATTAGTGCTTGTTAGTGAAAAGTACTCTTTCTCTCTCCCTTAGATAGATGTTCATCGAAAAGAAATGAATGCTTA
>ML777171.1:682279-733321 GCA_009831015.1 Picea engelmannii | reverse complement strand
CTGAGTTAGGGAGAGTCAAATCCAATCATCGTATAAGTCTACCTGGGATCCCCCTCTTACACAGGGGTTACGCACGAGGTCGCATTCAGGTAAGCTACAGGGACTAAACCTCCATGGTTTAACTGATTGTGGTGGTCAGATCGTATTATGGGGATCGCTTCAAGGTAAATCCACAATTATTGTGTGGAATCCTTTTAGTTGATTTCGGGCTCGATACCCTGCCCGTACGTTTGGATCAGACTGTCGACTGTTCCCACCCAGGGGGTAACTGCGAATTGGTAACCTTAGTGGCCATAATATTTAGGGTCTTACACGAGGTGACGGTGACGGGAAGTCTCACTGTACCTGGAGCAGACATTGGTAAAAATCACTCGGGCTCCTTGGAGGGTAAATCCACAATTACTGTGTGGAATCTTGCACTAAGGCGTAAGTCTGTTAAGAAGGTCACCATTGTAACTGTTCCACCCTATCCCCGCCCCTTCTGGACTTGATCACGTGACATTGGATTTCATCACCAACTAGTAAGGTCATCAAAAGAAGGTCATGTTTGCTTGGTTGTGATTCTTAGATTTCTATTAGTGTATGTTGTTTCTTCTCGGTAGTTGGCCATAGATCTCTTTCGCTGAATCTTTTTTGCCAACATCGACCCTCCACGCCGTTTGCGGAGGCTACAGGGACTTCCTCCAGAAAATATGGAAGGAAACACCCCTCTACCCCCTCATTCTATGGAGAAATCTCCTCAACAGACTGAGGTTCAAAACACAACGACTCCCCAGGAAGAAGTTCCCACTCCTTTGGAAAATTTTTGGATTGTTTCAGAATCTCCGGAAGCTTACCGCATTCTGGAGGGATATGAGCGATGTATCCTCCAACTGAATTCCGTTGTTGAATTTGTCGTCATCAATCCTTCTGACATTCCGACTGGGTCTCATCAAAACCCTTTATCCGATGACCCCTTTTGGACTGCAAACATCATTCGAAGTCCACCACGCTTGGTGCGAGATCTTTATGGAACAAGGGAAGGTGTCGATGCACCCATCTCCTACACCATACCCCTAAACCATTTTACCGATACCACCACCTTTACAACCACACCACTCGTTGGTTCGAACATACCGTCCATTGGTCCAAGGCCTACTCTTCCCCTCCAGACGACCCATTCTATAATGGTCCCTCACATTCCAACTATCCCTACCGGTAATGCGGTGGTCAACCAAGCCGCGATTGGCACACCTATAACACCAATACCTACACTTCCTTTTGGGTTCAGGGCACTGAATGCTTCCACTTCCACTACTACCCAAACCACTACTACCCAAACCACTACTACTCAAGTTATGCCGGGAAGTTCCATACCTATCCAACAACTCTGAGGGACCGGTCTTGGTGGTCCCAATCTGCTCGACAGTACCAGTCAGTCATTTACGTCTGGCTCTCAAATTCTGGGAACTCTACCTCAAGTCGGGGGGCACCCTCCCACCGTAGGAAAAATTCCATTCGGAGGGCACCCTCATGATGGGGGGCAACCTCAATCCGGAGTCTACCAACAACCACACAGACAAAATGTACCTGCCGCACCTAATCCATGGAACGTCCTTTTTCAAGGGAACCCACAATTCTTGGCAGGACACAATTCTTAGAATCCGCAACAACCTCCTTATGGACAAGTGCCAAAACCAACCTACAATCCTCAAAACCCATCCGGTTATCCTCCGCTCACACATGCTTCTCAAAACACCTTGAATCCTATGTACCTTGGTCAAAACCAACCTCACACAAGAGGGCCCACTATTTACAATTATCCACATAACCCAGTGATTGGCCCCACTGATGTACCCATGCCACACCAACATTACCCACAGATTAACCAACAACTACCTTTTCTAGCTACCCTGGACCTTCCAGACTTGTCTCGATTAACGAATGATCCTATTTATCATTCTCCAGTTTGGCTAGCTATTCCAGCTAAACTTCCTTCTGATATCCCAAAATTTGACGGAAAGCCTGGAGAAGACCCAAACAACCATGTGATGAATTTCCATTTGTGGTGCTCATCCAACTCCCTCATGGACGATTCTATTCGTTTACGTCTTTTCCAACGAACACTTACGGGTTCCACAACAAAATGGTATATTGAATTACCACGTGCATCTTTTCACGATTTCAACTCCCTCGCCATGTCCTTCCTCAAACACTTCCAACTACCTATCCGATACGAGACGGGTACCGAACTATTAACCTCCCTTCGACAGACAACGTCTGTACATATCTCCGATCATATTCATGAATGGAGATGACGACGAAGGATAATCAAAGTAGTCATTCCTGACCAATTGTTAGCGGAATGGTTCACTAAGTATTTGTTACCCCAGATTGCTCGTGACGTTGCCATGGGTGGTGTAGTCACCGAGGAAGAAGCCATTGCCCAAGCTCAGTATTTAGAGTTAGTCTATTCACAATCCGATACTCTGTATGAGTTGATACCAAATTCTACCCGTGCCACTAACGATCCATCCAAACCATCGTCTGCTTCCCACGCAGATGGAGTTATTGGCTCTGTCAAAACCCAATCTGCTACCGAGTCGACTGGAACAATTCAGCGACCCGCTTCGACAACTGCTCCCAGCTCGACTACACCCTCTTCCACCCCCCCTCAAACTCAGGTCTCTGAGGTGAATGCGGTCCAATCAACCCCTTCACAACAACTTGGGGGCAAGAAGAAAGTGAGAAATAAACCAAAGAAAAACAATAACAATGAACAACCCAAAACTCAACCACAAACCCCTGCTGCCGGAAAACAACCATAATGAAAACCAAAATTCCCATGTCTCATATGTGGTGACGATCACTACACCCAAGACTGTCCACATCGTGATGAGGTGGCCAAACTTTTCAAGGGAAATTCACAACCCGTTGTGCTCACTCAGCCTTTTCCACAACARCAATCTTTGGTTGCCCAAACCCCCACGCCGGGGGGCAGTTCCAACCAACCCCATGATGAGGCCTCGACAAGTGCCCACATTTACATGTTTAATAGGGTTAATCTAACCACTCTCTCGGCAACATATGACACGCCARTTAAACCTGATAAGCCGAAGATTGCTAAAGGTTCTCCACCAGACCCGCTACCATCCTCTGTTAACCCTCCGTCTGTTAGCCCTCCATCCGGGCCACTTCAGATTGAAAAGCCTTCTTTTGAATATATCTTATGCCCTCCTAAGAGAACCATCCAGAAATCTACTTTCAATCTTAATTCATGGGCTGCCCAAAATTACAATATTGTAGAAGATTTAGCCCAAGCCCCTTGTGCTATGTCCACCTTGGAAGTTCTACAACACTGTCCCAACCAATGTAGAACTCTCTTAGCCGCTATCGGTGCTTTTGATCCCGAGTCATCAAACCACCTCACGTTTAATCTGGATGATCATCAACTACGGCTCTCCCACCAGCTAGCCTTCCAAATCGATGTTGTTGTGCATAATCAACAAATCCACCGAACTATCCTGGATGAGGGAGCCTCTACTTGTGTCATGTCCTTAGCTTGTTGGAAAAGCTTAAAATCGCCTACCCTTAACAAATCCGCTATGATGTTACATGCTTTTGATGGGCGAGGTTTTCATCCTCACGGATTATTACAATCCTTAGCCGTTCAGTTGGGCGGAAAAATTGTTACCGTTGACGTTAAGGTGGTCGATGCTCCCCTCGACTACAACCTATTACTTGGATGAAGTTGGTTCTAATCTATGTCTGCCATTGCCTCGTTGGTGTTTCAGTGTGTACAATTCCCTCATCAAGGAAAAATTGTCACCATCGATCAACTTGATTTCTGTACACCTGACACTCGCATCCCTGCCACCAAAAACATTCCTTTTTTGGGAGACCATCCAGTTACATATGAAAGCGTTGGTGTTGGCTTATTGAAATATTCTAGCCTTATGGGTACTTTCCCTACACCACTTCCACCTACCGCACATCATATTGCCGCTGTCAGTATGATCTCGACTATGCCTTATCAATCCTTGGAATCATCTGACCCTTGGATTGTACCTAGTCCTTTGGAATTCAATGTGATCAGTGACACTATGCCACTTAGCCCAGCCAAGGCCGCATACGTATCTATTCAATCTGCCTCTCCCTCTCCCAACAAGTCACATTCGTTGGCACCCGATGCTTACTCGATGCCCTCATGGTTGGATTCCCTATCATCTATCGTCGATTACATTTCCCACATTTTTCCTTCTGACGAATCGATTATGGAAATGCTCAGCATTGACGACCTACCTTGGGATGACAACCATCATTGATCCTCTTTTATTCTGCTGTTGGAAGAAATTCACCAAGACATATGCTCTGTCTTCCCTCCCGATGTTGCCGATTCTCCGTAATCTTCCATCCTCAAACAAGATACTCTCTCTGAGGGGAACATGGGTAACATCTCTACTACGATCATTATTGACATCTCAATCAAAGAAGGTGTCATGGAAAACATTCACCTTGGTGCCAATTTCACACCTGATGAAGTGGTGTCTTACACCACTTTGTTCAAGGAATTCCGCGATGTCTTCGCATGGAGCTACGAGGAAATTCCAGGGATTGACCCTTCAATCATCATACATGAAATCAAAAATTACCCTGATGCGAAACCTGTTCGACAAAACTTCGCCCGGTTCATCCCAAGAAAATCATAGCTATAAAGGCAGAAGTTGAAAAACTTCTCAAATCTAGCTTTATCTACCCCATCCCTTTAACTGAATGGGTCTCCAACCTTGTTCCAGTTGCCAAAAAACAAGGGACCATCCGTGTTTGTGTTGACTATCGAGATCTCAACAAAGCTTGTCCTAAGGACAACTACCCCATGCCCTTCATCGACCAAATCATCGATAATTGCGTAGGGAGTGTAATCTTCTCTTTCATGGATGGATTTTTTGGGTATAACCAGATTGAAATTTTACCCGCTGATCAACATAAGACAAACTTTATCTTCCCATGGGGAACTTTTGCCTACCGAAAGCTACCTTTTGGCCTTAAAAATGCTGGTGCTACTTTCCAGCGGGCCATGTCGTACGCTTTCCATGACATCAAGCATATAGCGGAGCCTTACCTCGATGATTTACCTACCTATTCATCCAATCAATCCAATCACATTGATCACTTATGGGCAATTTTCTTCGATGTAAGTTCTATCGTATTCGCTTGAACCCACATAAGTGCATTTTCGCTGTCGAATCCAGCCGACTCCTCGGTTTCATTGTCTCCAAAGATGGGATCAGGGTGGATCCCTTAAATATTAAGGCCATCCTAGCCTTACCCCCACCTACCAACTTAACCCAACTCCAAAGTTTGCAAGGCAAAATAAACTTTCTTTGCCATTTCATCTGCAACTATGCTGAGATCACTAAAGGATTTATGTGGTTACTACAGAAAAACATCCCTTTCATCTGGGATGACACTGCCCAACAGTCATTCGATTCTCTCAAGCATGCCTTAACCCACGCTCCCTTGTTACACCCTCCAGAGTATACAAAGGATTATATCCTTTACTTGGACGCCTCTACTTCCACCATTGCGATGGTGTTAGTTTAGGAGGACCCTAATGACGAAGAACATGTGATTTATTATCTGAGCAAGAGTCTATCTAGACCCGAACTCTGATATTCACATGTCGAGAAACTGGCTCTGGTAGCCGTCATCGCTGTCAAGAGGTTCTGCCATTACATCATATTATGCACCACCACAGTAATTGCAGACTCCAACCCCATGCACCACGTCTTGACACGTCAAGTGCTTGGGGGAAAATATTCAAAATGGATCATCATTCTTCAAGAATTCGATCCTGAGTTTACAAAGGCTAAAGCCAAAAAATACCTGGTGTTTTCCGAGCTGATCTATGCTCTACCTCGTGCCGATGAAGACATCGAAACTAGATATTATCTCCCTAATGAATCTCTCTTCCTCATCACCACCTCTGATCCTTGGTACGGAGACATCCTCCTCTACCTTCAAACCCAACGTTTTCAGCCCAACATCTCTCGCGAAGAGCGTCGATGCATTCGTCACCACTCTCATCAATATCTTATCCTCGGTGACACCTTGTACCGCCGTGGTATTGACACCATCCTTCAGCGATGTCTGACTCATGAGGAGGCTGAATTCATTTTGAACGATTTTCACCTTGGCGCCTATGGCGGTCACCTCTCTGGGATGGCCACAGCCCAAAAAATCTTATGTGCCGGCTATTTTTGGCCCTCCATTTTCAAAGATTGCATCGAGGCCGTCAAAAAATGCCCACCCTACCAACTCTTTCACAAGAAGGCACGCACCCACCCTACTGCGCAACACCCCATTATTTCCATTGGCCCCTTTGCCAAATGGGGCATCAATTTCATGCAGTGTAAGCCTACCTCAGCCGGGGGGCACAGTTACATCATCGTCGCCGTCAACTACTTCACCAAATGGGCTGAGGCTATGCCTACCTTCCTGAACGATGGTCGTACTGCAGCTCTATTCCTATTCAACCATATCATAACTCATTTTGGGATACCATGTGCCATTGTCACTGATCGTGGTGCACACTTCAAAAACCAGATGATGAGTGAGTTACATGTCAAATTAGGTTTTCTCCATGAAAAATCATCCCCTTACTACCCAAAAAAAATAGATATACATTAAAAACTTGAAAAACAAAGATTAGACAAGGTATGGCTCAGTCTCTTACCTGACACATTCCAGTCTTCCCCCATGGGCAAAATCAAATCCATGATCTCGCGGAAATCTACCTCAGCATAAGGGAAGTCCTCTATCCAGAGATACCGTCGTCTCAGCCAGGCAAAGAAATCACCAGTGAAATGGAACTATGACTCTGATGCTAGCCTTGGAGAAAGACTAGTCCACCTCTCCATCCTAGGTTCATCCACTGGTCGCACCACCGGTGCTATCTGAGACTGCATCTGAGGGATGTGCTCTAGAAAAAATGAGACAAAAAATGATCCATAACCAAACTGCTTCTATCCAGTCCTGCATCATGAAATTTGTTCCTTCATGTTTCGAAGGAACCCTGCACTCCAGTTGAACAGTGTTGTTTCCAAACACTGAACACTATAAGCCACCTGTGATCTTGATGCCAAATGCGCACTAGTACTACCTGTCATACTCGTGATAACAAACAGTATAGACCGGAGGGGCAGTTCTTGAATATCCTTGCTAGGGATTCTACCCCCTACCAGCCTTGCTCCTGGGATACAGTGGCGAGCCAGATACACATCCACTTGTTTAGGTAACACCCTCTGCTCGAAGAAAGATATGGGAACCCCTCTTTTCGAGAGGCCAGTCAAAAAATACACGTCTTCCAACTCAATGGTTAAAATCTGTGTGCCGATACAGAATCCTTGTTTTGCAACATCCCATAGGCCAATCATATGCTCTAGCAATAAGATCTCTTTCTTCATTTTTTTCAAGTTGAAGAATTTGAGCAAACCATAAGCTCGCAATGCGGCCTGTGTGCGAGGACTCCGCAAGGAAGCTAAGTCATCCATCTCATGTTCTCTTTCTTTCCACTTGATCATGGTCACCAAAGTTACCTACAAAACAAAAAGAAAAAAATAAAGAAACTCATCATTTCCACGTTTTGGCAATTTTGACAATTTTCAAAAGCAATTTAAAACATGAAATAAGCTGCCCACATCATTTAAAAATGATCACACACTCTTTTATAATTACCAGGCTCTCCCTAGCCATTTAACATTCATTAAATAACAATGAAAATGTTTTAAAAAATCAAAACGACTTTGGGGATGCGTGGGCATATGGGGAAATGTTTCATGGGTTCTTTTGCCAAAAAACAACCTATCTAATTGACTATTGGGGCGTTGGCATCTTGGCCACCCTTCTCTAAAACATTTTTTGTAAAAGAATCCCATTTTTCCATTAATTGTGAAAGAGGCCAATTTGGTTTTATTTGGGGCAACTTAGGGATTCATATTTTAAAATAAATGATTCTATTAAAATGAATGTGAAACCATGTGTTTTAAAGAAGAATGGATGGACGTCTACCTGGTCTGAACAACGAGCGAAATGGTCAACCGTAGCTCAGGCAGTGAACACAACAAGATCCACTACAAACTGAGAATCTCCACTACTCTGAAATCCTTGCAAAATGAAATGGTAAATAAAATTTCCAATGAATTGCTATTTGTAAATTTTCATTTTTTCATAAGGTATGGTTATTTATGGCTTTCTCTAACAATATAATGGTTTCACTAAACCCTGGTTTGTAGTTTTGGTATCGCAGGTTCCCTGGCAGTCCTGATGGATTATTTACCTTGTCGCACTTATGAGCATAGTCTTAGTTCGTTCTCGAGCTCGATAATATGAGAACGTAACCGGGTAAACTTTTATCTCTTTTTCGGACCCGTACGGATACAAACATATGAAAAAGGAACCCCTTGGAGTCTACTTTAAACCATTTTCAGACTCTCTAAATATGAAAAGATTGTCGAGTGACCTTGCTTCCTTTCACACTCGTTAAAATGTCAGAAAGGGCGTCTTTCGAGCGATAATTTAACCGTTTTTCGGTCTTGTTGGACTATTGTATGAAAAAGGAACTGAGAGAGTTCTCTTTTAAGTGTTTTTCCAAACTCTATAATCCCGAAAAACCTTCAAGTTTTCTGTCTTTGGACTCGTTAAAGAACACATCGACAGGCCCATATGGGACTGAACCCTTACTACTTCCGATTCATTAAACAAAGGAAGAGGAACTTACCGAAGGTGAGTTATATCGAGCATGTGTTATCCTCCTCGATCTCATTAAATAAAAAAGAGGTACTCATCTATCTGGATGGGGGAAAAAATTGAAAGGAGAAAGCCAAGCAGTTTCTTGAGAACATCATCCAACACTTCTTAGAGTCGCCCTTGAACATGACACTTTGTCATTTGCACATATCATAATTCGCTAAACCTCTGCACTGAGCCAATCCTTTTAGTTCCTTTCAATCCTTTGGGTCACCCGACGCAAGTCACAGTATCCACTGCATAGTTTTGGTCCATGTCATGTTTTTGTTGTTGTGTCTCAGTGTTCAAGGGAAGTATCTTCCTCGAGAGTCAGTCATCCCAAATATCTTGCCTCAAAACCCGTGTTAGTCCATGTCTATCTAATCTGCCAATTAAATCTCTATGACTATTTCATGTTGTTGATGGGGGATACATCAAGGCCCTCCCTCGATGAGTCTATTCCTGTCGACTTCAACACATTATCTAGGAGTCAGACTTAGAAACCAGTTATTACTTTGGGACCTGCATGCCTCAATGGAAGGCCTCCTCACATTCGACAATAGGTTTACATCATTGACCTCTGATTGAATGATTCCATGGGTGTTCGACTTCAGCTCATATATTCACATTCGCTAGAATGTACTAAGGTACCTTGGGAATCATTGACATTAATGGTGATCTCCCTCGCACTTGTTAATGGTTCACACCATTGACCGGTAATCAAGTGGTTTCTACCATGTTCGACATCAAGACAACTATTCACATGGTTAGGATCGTACCACGTTGGGATTGGTGAGAAGACCCTGGGTTGAGTAACCACTTTGATATATGCTTTGCCTAGGTTGCGAAGGAGTTTCTATTGGACAAAGAACACATACACTGTCACATAGATCCACTTTGTATTGGTCGTGGCTATGTCTTGTCATCTCGTAGATCCACTGTGTATTCTTCATGGCTACGATCAGTCCGAGTCATCAGAGTATAGATCCAAATTGTATCTTCGGTGGCTATACCTTTTTATCAATACAATTATGGATCCACAGTGTATTTGATGGTGGCCATATCTTGCAAGTCTTGATCACCCAAGCATAGGTATGCCTGCCTTGGGTTTTGAAATATGTCATGATATTTGTTGGATGTTTTTTGTGCATCTTCCGTCAGGTTCTCCGAGTCTATACCCTTGTTTGAACATCTATAAAGCATTTAAGTTATCAGTTCGCATCTTCTAACTTCATACTTTGGGGGGAATTTTTTTACACATCAAATTTACTCAACTAGATAAGTGTCGCATATTCCTCTCAATTGTCGTAAGTGTCGCATCTTCCTTACAACTTTCACAAGTGTCGCACGTTGTTCATAAGTGTCGCAAACACTATTCAAGCATACTGCCTTGACGACGATACTAAGGAGGCACTTAAAATATCTCATACACTGGGTTTGGAGAAGGAGAATTGGTTAACTGAAGTCAAGGAACTCTTAACACCTGAAGAGAGCTTTTGATCAAAGGTTTTAGGGGTGAGCGCTCCCTTATATCAGCCTAGGGAGCGCTGGCGCTCCCCTATAAGGCTTCAGGGAGCGTTATAATGCTCCCCTTCCCCCTCTGAAGGAGTGCTATCCACCTTTAGGGTGCTGACACTCCCCTCAAGCTTCTTAGGGAGCGCTACAACACTCTGATGCCCCTTTTGAGGTAGCGCTTCCTAATCTGGGGCAATGGTTGGTCCATTGAGGAGAATAAGAGGAGGATATTTCAAGATTAGAAGGTAGTTGCATTCGAATTCTTGGTTTCATCAGGAGATCCCTGATCTAAGGAGGAGTTTCCTCAACTTGTTATAAAGATAACTCAAGAGGTTAAGCTCCTCTTAACCTATATAAGCAGGCTCTATGATGGTGGGAAGGGGGAAGAATTGCTAACATGAAACCTATGATCTCATAGGAAACACACAGTCGGCCACAGGAGAGTGATTAGTGAAGCTACTGTTATCCAGGTTGTGGATCTTTTTAGTAAGGGTTAGACGAAGGGGACTTGACGAAGCTGTCACATTCGCATCTACGATTGTAAGTACTGCTATCGTTATTCTCATCAATATGACACTCTTGGCCTGTTTCTTTCTAGTTTGTGTCTAATGTTACATGAACTTATCATTGATAGATAGATCTGTTTTCAAGCTAATATCAATAGAGTAGGAAGTGGTCGTATTTTGTTTGTCTACAGGACTCAGCGAGGAGCAAAGGATCAGAGCTCAACTCGGAGCGTGCAGGGACAAATGTCGATAAAGAGGTACTTCTATTCTCCTTCCTTCTCATGTGTTAGTTTGCATAGATTTGAAAGGAAGTCAGTGTCCACGTTAAGCATTTTCTGTCTTAGAGTTAGGGTCAAGATCTTTGAGGCAATCTACCTGTCCGTAGGGATATTTTCCTACAACAGATGTAGCCCAAGGATTGGGTGAACCACATTAAAATTTATTTTTCTATGTGTTGTGTTTATGTGGTTGTTCATGGATGTTTTTTTCATGCATGATTAGTATAGATTTGTTTACTATGTGATTGAAGTGCAGTAATAATGAATGAAACAATGGATTACTTAAGTTTCCATATATGTTATAAGGATTCTTCATAATAGAGTCAGTTAATTAATCAAAGAATATGAATAAAGATATTGCACACAAGGTGGATAAATAGTAATGGGTATTATGATAGCCTCACATCCCCTTGTCCTTGTAGAAAGTTGGTTCCTACAGCCCTAGTAGATACCTCAGGTGAGACTTCACTTGCATGCAGGTGATGTTGAAAGGGTTGGTATCTGAAGTGATTTGTTGGTTGAATAAATTGAACCTAGGGTCTTATAACCGCACGCCAATAATGCATGACCCTTTTCCCACTCTCTTTAGTGATGATTTCCTTGATCAAGTAGTGGGAAATGAAGCCTATTATTTTACAGATGGATTCTCAGGATACCATCAAGTTATAATTGTGGAAAAGGATAAAATAAAGACTACCTTCAATACAAAATGGGTGTTTGGGTACATGTTCAACTACATACTTAGTGACACACTCATTTTTTCCATTTTCCTACTATTTAGGAGGAATCTTATTTATAGCATGTCTATTTATAACAAGTCTATTTTTAGCTGGTGGATTCCTATATGTAATACCATGGGAAAATACCATGGGTTTCCAAAACCATGGGATCATAAACCACCTGTTGACGGGTTCTAATGGCTTGTCAAGCAGGTAAGAGAGAACGCCCGATGACAAGTCCCAACTAGACCTACTCTCATTTGGTGTAGCATTTCTCGTGAGTATATGGGTCTCTCTACCACTCATAATTAAAATAAGAAAAGGGGAAATACAATGAAATACCTCCCAAAGAGTTCTAATTAATCTTAAGGATAATCTAACTAAAATCTAACTAATATAATCTAACTACTTATAATCTACCCAAAGAGAAAAACTAAGAGAATGAGTATAGTGAAATATAATATCTAGACACTAAAAATAGTTCATGAAATCCCAGACATGTTAGCACAATAATATTACAAAAATCATCTCAAATAGTTGAAGGAAAAAACTATAAAATCACTCCTACACTCATAAGAAATCACACCAGCATAAGAATCAAATACTAAGTGCATAAATAGTTCATATGATCAATAAACATAAGACTTGAACCACAAATACAAGTGTAGAATAGTCCTACGCGAATTTGCAAACAATCATGACTTCAAAATATCTTCTACTCTTTATTACTCAAAAATAAGAGTACCATATTTTGTTACAAAAGGAAAAAGTCTTATCTCTATGCTATGAGTTCTCTTTTATAAGACAAGAGAGAGACCCCTTGTTCTCATGACTATTTTTTTTTCTCTTATTTCCATTTTTTTCTCACATTTCAAAAATTAAAATGTGAGTGTTACAAAGAGAAGTTGAATAGACTCATCAGTGATCATTTTCTCCCTAGGGCAGTTTACAAATGATATTCATTAAAAAAAAATCATTGACTATGTCCATTAGTGTTATCTTTTGTTCCTCAATTTGTTTTTAGCATTTATGGATTTTCCTTATTGAATAATATCATTTTTTATTCTTCTCCTCTATTTCAACTTTCCATTAAACTATTTCTGGCTTGATTTTGTTTCCTATAGCTCAAGATATGATTGTTTGAAGTTTGTGCGTCTAGTTCTTCATCTAAATTCGGGTTCCACCTGTGTTTTTCATTTTTGGACCTTTTCTACTCTCAATATACTATCCCTTGTTATCCCAACCTATTTTTACCTCCTCCATATTTTCATCGAGCCCTCATGGGTTAGATTTCATCACATGTAGCTCCATATATTGTTGTTTGAAGTTGGTATGGTCAATTTCCCACCAAATCCATGGTCTGTTGTTTTTCACAATTTCTAATGTATTTTTCCAATTTTGCATCTTGGAGACCTGTACTATTATGTTCCTTTTTAGCGTTTATGGATTTTCCCTATTGAATAATATCATTTTTTATTCTTCTCCTCTATCTCATCTTTCCATTAAGCTATTTCTGGCTTGATTTTGTTTCCTATAGCTCAAGATATGATTGTTTGAAGTTTGTGTGTCTAGTTCTTCATCTAAATTCGGGTTCCACCTGTGTTTTTCATTTTTGGACCTTTTCTACTCTCAATATACTATCCCTTGTTATCCCAACCTATTTTTACCTCCTCCATATTTTCATCGATCCCTCATGGGTTAGATTTCATCGCATGTAGCTCCAGATATGGTTGTTTGAAGTTGGTATGGTCAATTTCCCACCAAATCCATGGTCTGTTGTTTTTCAAAATATCTAATGTATTTTTCCAATTTTGCAGCTTGGAGACCTGTACTATTATGTTCCTCTTCATGATACCTTTCCAATGAGGTATTGTGAGCCTCATTCCAACACCTTTATAAAACGTTATGGTTACTTAAAAATTGTCACAAAGCAGCCATTGATCAAGCCCACGGGCTAATATGGACCATTGATTTTTGAACCTGCAAAAGAGAAATCCCACCTTCATACGAGATCAAGAATTAGTGACAAAACAGCTTATTCCATATGGATAGTTGGAACAGATCCTGGGCGGCATGGGACCCACAACTTGTAGCATAGTTTTCTCTAATTTTCTCTTTTTATTTTATTTTTATTTTTTAATTATAAGGAAAATAATAAAAAATCAAATCAAATAAAAAAAAATAAAAAAAAAAATAACAAAATTATTTACATAGTTTTACATTTATTTACAATTATTAACAAAAACTTATTATCCCCCATTAATGAAAAATAAAAACTACCAAGGTTTAAACCAATAAAATAATAATAATTATCTTGCCCCCTACTGGATTTGAACCCATGACCTCTGAGGAAGAAACATACTTTTTTAACCATTGGGCCAATTCATGTTGTGTGTTAATTTACTCTACGATAAACTATTAATACATAAAAATAAAAAATAAAAAATAAAATTAATTAATAAATAAATAAAAATAAAACAAAAAAAATATGAAATAAGAAATAATATATACAAAAAGAATAAAAATAAAAATAAATAAAAAATAAATTTCCTCCAAAACATAACCTAAGGTCCAAATTATACATTGAAGTGCATGCAGGCGAGCCATCTTAGTCAGATGGTCGAAGTGGTAGCATACATATGCGTTGTCCCACTCCAATGGACTATCACTCTGATAGCCTATCAAAGTGAGTCCATTACATTAGCTAAGCAAAATCCAATGGTAAATAAATAAAACTCTAAAATAATCTTCCTATCGATCGTGCATGCTTCTCAAAGTTAATTTTAAAACACGAATTTTCAATGGGTGCACATTTCAATAAAAGTATATTAAATAACCTATGTTCACGTTTTTCCAAAAAATATGATAAAATAATACATGGTGTCTATTCTCATCAAAGGTTGTGGTCGAAGTGTTGAGTGTGAGGAGAGTTGAGTGAACTATGATGAGCTCACTTTGATGGGCTAAAGCTCTGGTGGGATCTTAGGGTTCGATGGTATATATATATATATATATATATATATATATATATATATATTAAATCCACACCGGGACTTATACACACTACCCACCAAAATTGTATTAACCCTTCCTTTTCATGTTTTTCATTATTGTTCAATTAAAATTCCCATAAAACATCAAAATCATATTGTACTATTCAATGCATTTTGGGAATGGGAAGTTGAAATAGAAGTAAAATGATTTCCAGAAATCCCTATGAAATAAGGAGGCCTAGAAAATAGGACCTAGGGAATATGTTAGGTGTAGGGTGAGTAAAGGGGAAAAATAAAAGGTAAAAATATGTACAAGTGAGATGGTAAAAAATGGTTAATTTATTAAATGCACATGGTTAAAAAAATATTTAAAATTACAATAAAAAATACATTAAATAAAATACGTAAAATATAAATATTTACAAAATAGAAAAATAAAATAAAAACAAAAATAAATTAAATTGAAACAAAAGTTACATAACATAATATATATACAAATTAAAATAAAATATTTACGAAAATCAATAAAATAAAATAATTAAAAATTAGGAAAGTTTAGAGTAATTTAGACAAGTGAAGGTTCCATGCCCCTCTAGATTCCACTGGTAAGGGTTCCGCAACTAGGGGGGAAAATTCAAAAAAAGGCATATAGGATAGGATTCATGAAACCGAATGCTATGGAGAGGAGTGAGGACTGATGTGATTGAGGATGTGGCCATTCGACTGAAATGAAGGGAAAGCGACAAAGGAGAAGGATGATGCTTCATGCGACGATTTAACGTCGCAAGTAGCGACAAGAAGAAAAAATAAGATCGATGATAACCAAACATATGAAATAGACTAGTCCACTCAATATGTGTGTCTTAGAGGGAGGATAAGCTTAGATCATAAGGAGCATGAGCGCCACCAAGCCCAGGAAAAGGTCCTTATGCTGAACACTATGGTTGAATGCAACAAGTAACTAACAAGCATCAGGCAACAATGAGAAAAGGACTCATAATCAAGAGTGGGAATGTGATTTTGGCATGGTCTTTGGCAAGAGGTAATACCAAGAGAGGACCCGATGCAAACCAATATGAAGAGGTTTGAGGACAGGATCATGGGAAAGGTGGGTCTAATAACCTTAGGGGCTTCAGACCTTGGGGCAATCATAAGTGAAGATAATACACTTCCCAACAAGGAGAATCCATGGCAATAATAAAGGTCAAGGATATGGATAAGGATCAATATATTCTCCTAAAGGCCTATCAAGGATGGAGTGGTCATGCAAATGAAGTATCTGCAAACCTACTCCTACAAAACAAAAGAATGATATTGACCATGCAATTAAAATAATACTATCTATTACAATAAACAACATATTCCCTAGATTTAAACCAATTTATAAGAGAGTGTTAGGTTAATTCAACAATAACAGGGTGACTGTAGATGAGTGTCCTGAAACTATATGTTCCATGTCTCAACTCAAAAGAAGGACCATATAGTATGTGATTTAGACTTAGAGTTAGAAACATGTGAGTAGAATTTTCATCCTAAATCATAAAGATGAAAACATGAAGCACAAACCTGCCATCAAAAAGATGCATAGTTTGATTTATCTAATCGGGTCATGAAACAAAACCAATCATGCAGCCACATCATATCACCAAGCACTGAGGAATTGACAAAAGGTCAGAATATGACACATCAATTCCATCATACAAATTTTGACAAAAAATTCATAGGCCAAGAGACAACATGAAGACATTTGAAATCATCAAGTCAAAAGAAATAACCAACACCTATCAAAGACAGTCATGAATCAAGATAAAAACCCCAACTCCCTCAAAGTAGGCAAAGAGATAGCATTATGATCAAGCAGTAGAGGATTAGGAAATACATTTGAATTTTTAGTAGGGGGGCCTTTCCTTTTGCTTTTAAAAGAAAAAGTAAAGGGGGGTTGTTGCAGTCACAACAAATGGTGACACATTGGAAGAAACAATTATCCATGTTAATAGAAGTCTAGGACCCATACTTCATATATGAATTTTAAAGATAATTTCAACAAACTATATAAAAATTTTCAATAATCATGGGTACCATAGTGATGCCTATATTCTAAAATATATAACCCAATATTTCTGGTACTTATAATCTAACACACCCTTTTCGAAGAGCCAAATAATGAGATAAATTGTTTTATTGGCTGCACACTTCAAATTGGTTTTGGTTTGACCATGAGTTTTCACTTAAAAAAAATAAAACATCTACCTAGTTCGTTCCTCATCTCTCTTTTCCTTGCATTGCTTCGATACTTATGGGTTATCATGGTAATCTCAACAGGCACATGTGTTCCACCACAACTATCAGTCCATGCCTACAACTGAGAACTTCATAAATTTTCATTCATATAGAGCAACCCATGCATCTTATGACTTGTAAGAAATTTCTTCAGTGTGTGACCAGAATTGGACCAGCCCCTCACTCAAATTTAAAGAGTAATCCTCAAGGTAGACTAAGAGTCAAATCAACTCAGGGAAATACCAACAATTAAATTAAAATATGGAAGTACTTTGTACAAACATAAAACAAGGATGAAATCAGAAGACGACTCATGAAAAATAAAACTGAAATAAAATAAATATGAAGCTAGAATGTGAGTCATCAAGGAAGAATGAAAACCAGCTACAAGAAAAGCATAGAACCGAACAACAAGAAAAAAATATGGTGTAGAAACAATGAGAATTTTTTTCAGTGAAAGCTTGAAGGTAAGCCAAGGGAAATAACCATTCAAGAAAATTTAATCATTCAACATCAAACCCAACAGAAAAAATTCCCATAGTAGAGATCTGAAATGAAGGACACAGAAGATTACAAGAATTGATGATCGGTGTAAGATATTTGCAACACAATTCTTCAATCCAACTATCACATACAATTTATTTCATTTAGTTCAATAAAATAAGTTTTCGAGAATCAAGAAACATGGGTTAATTTAGATGCTCAATAAAAAAAGATTCTCAAAAACCAATTTCATGAAATATTCCATAAACCAATATGCTCTCAAGATTTCTTGACATAAGCAATTCCTTTACAATTTTGAAAATGATGAATTTTTCAATAACAAAAATTAAATTTCCCACCAAATCATCATTTTCTCTTTTCCATAAATATAATCATTAATACCAAAGTTTCATTCTAATAATGCAAAGATATATTACAACTATAGAGGTTATCAAAATAGTCATTAAAATGACTCCAAACAATGACTAGATCAGAAAACAATATGAGAATAAATGAATGGGAATATATTTTTGATTAGATGTTGAGTTGGTGACAATCTTGGTTGATTAAAAATGTTCCAAAGGAATACGCGCATCCAAGTTCATATTAACACTTTCCTATGTTGCCTTCATTCTGTTAATGTCCTATAAATAGGTTTTGAATAAAATTATGGGATAAAGTCATGCCTTGGGTTAGATAAGAACATTATATGAGTTTTTTCCTAAATCATGAGTCATAGGTTGGTTTGTCATAGGAAAGGTCTTTATTTTTAACCATGTGACTAATTTTTTTTTCTCTTGTTCCAATATGAGGGTTGTCGTGTTGCTAAAGGGTCATTATGAAGAATCATGATGTCATTTCAAAATAGTCAGAGTCAGTCTTGTCAAAGTTCTAATGATTTCTTGATATCAAATCTATCAAGGACATGTGGGATCATCAGTAAAATCACTGTAAAACACAAGTTGTTGAATGATTCCCTTATGATGTGTGTGGAGAACGATGAGGTATGATAGAAATAATCATGATTTAATTGAAGTTATCTCTCAAATGTATCCTCCCTCTAGGCAAAGAAAGCATCAAGAGATTGTTTCTCTTCATCTACGTTTTCAAAACCTCCTCGCCAAGCGTTGTTGAGCTGAGTTTAATGTTGTTGTTCATTGCTGCGTCGAGCTTCCTGCTATTGTTCATTTTTGTGAAGAGTTTTCAGTTGCTACCTATTGTTGCGCACTGCATAGAGGTCACTATTTTTATTTTCCATGCTAAGGATATTTCTCTCGTTTGTTGCGCATAAGTTGTTGTTCCCATTTGGTTGCACAGAGGTTATTACAATCTATTGCTGCACACCTACAATTCACACACAATTGACATATATCAACATCGTGAAAAATCTTGAACGAAAAAGAAAGAATGTAATAAGTAGGGAAATCGTGAGGTTTGAGCCATAGCGTTTAAATTTGGTAAATGCAGACCCAACAATTAGAGCATCCTTTGAAAAAGTGGGTTGCATCAGGTTTTGTGAAAAAATTCAGGGGTACAATAGACATGTGGAAAGGGAGTTTGTAGAGAATTTGGATGGCACTAAGACTAAAGTGGGAAACCTCTAGTTGCAAGTTTCTGAAGATAGCTATGCAGCTGCAATAAAAATTCCTACCCATGGAGAACAATGGTTCAAAGGTATGCAGTTAGATCTGTCTCACTATCATGATTTTCTGAAGCTTGAATTTATAAATTCTAAATTTGGTGCCACCATACCTAGAGAGTTTTTATTGAAAAGTCACAGTGATTTTTGAGGGTTATCCATAAGTTTTTTACATGTGAAGGGAGATTTAACAAGGTTCACAATATCACATTAGGCTCTTAATGCATTTCATTGGTAAGAAGCCTTTGAATCTACCATATTATCTCTTCAGAAGTATTGGAAAGATGGATGACATAGTACAACTGAGGAAAGAGAAAGGAGATGCTATCCTTTTTCATTTTTCTTTGATCAAACTATTGGTATTAGAGGAGGTGAGAAAGAGAAATCAAGACTAGGAGTCTTTTTTAAATTCACCAGGCATAACAGTAGATTCCCTAAGCATCCCACAAAGATAGAGAAATACACCTTCATCAGTAGAAAGAACTAAAACATCAATCCTTGAGAGATTTGTTAAGAAAAGGGGAGGAGAAACTGAAGAACCCGCAACAAGTCAGTAGGCTAAGAAGAAAGGAAAGAAACTCCAATTCTCTCCAGAAGTGATTGAAGCTCCTAGTAAACCATGCACCCAATCTGCATCAAAGAGAATTCCTCTTGTACGTACATCATAGGAAACCAGTAAGACTCCAGAAAACTTCATACAACCAATTCTCTCTAATGACAAAGATACTTCAATTATCGAGTTGCAGGAACATTTGAAGAAGTCTCACTTTGTCATAGCAAAATTACATCACGAGAATAGAGAATTGAATAAGACGTCTCTAAAAAATGTTTTCAGGAAAGATTTTTCTGTAATAGAAAATTGGTCAGTACCATCAATTTTAGTTGGTTCTAAAACAAATAATAAAGGGAAAACGATAGAAAAGACTCCAGAGGTAAAGGGTATTCCTCATACTAATGTTCCCTTAACAAGGCCCTCAACTAAGAAGTTGCAACATCAAGAGGAAATCCCAGTGAAACAAGTGGAGATTAAAAAGAAGGGAAAACTTGATTTGTTGGCTGAAGTAGTAGAGAACTGAACCATTGGAAATCAAGTTGACATTTTTTTGTTATTTTGTCATTTTGAAAAGATTTCATAAAGAAAAACAATGTCTTTTTTGCACAAATATGATCACCCATTGTTGTGCAAACTCTGCTTTATTTTTTCTGCATCACGCAATGGACTTATTGTGCAACAATGACATAATTAATATGAATACCTCCAACTCAGTTTGAATGTTTTGACAATGAGCCAGCTCATCTCCAACAAACATCCGAAGTGGAAATCACATATTTTTGGTTTTATTTATTGCCATATCAAAGTTGTTACAGTTTAAATTAAATGAGTTAGGTGGACTCCTTCTTTTTGGCAGACCGTTAAATATTTCATGTTGATTATGTGCAACTGTTAGCACCAATTTTAGGATCATAGTTGAATCCAAATTCAAAACTATAGGCATATGATTTTTTATATATTCAGGAAGCCATGAAAATAAATAGGTTGGCAAATGTTTAAGGGAATACTATTGAACATATTATAATTTTTTCTTTTGTCATTTATGAAAATTATTGGATCAAAAGTCCTTGAGTTTTGACCACATAGATACATGTGATTGTGGTATTCTATGCATGTGATTTCTTTGTTTCCATGTCTTATATTTGATTTTGCAAGGTTTATTCTCCATGTAGAAGTGAAGTATATGTATCATAACTCATCTTTATCGGGCGTTTTGTTTCATGTAGTTTGAATTGTATTTCTGCTATAATTTCTTTGAGATTCATCCTTGTTAGATGCCTTGAAGGATTATTTTTTTCTCTGTAATATGCTATCTACAAATATATCTATTTGGATTAAAATATTACTTTCTATCTTTCCTCTATTCAGTCTTTTCTCAAATTTACCAAGTATCCAACAAGTTTTATTGAATTTAATTTTAGTGACTCCATAGCCCAATTGTACTTTCTGTTCATGTTCCCACCAACCCCATAAATTCATTTATCTTAGATATCTAGCCTTTGAATTAAACCAAATTAACCCTTTCAGTGATTAATTTGAAGAGAGAGAGCCATCTCTAATTGAAAGGGCTATATTCGAGCCCCAAGTTGGTTTTAAGGTTACTCCTGTACCTATTTCCTTGCTCAGACAAGGAAATTACAGAGAGATAACATTTTGGTTCTATTGTCAGGGAGCGAAGGCCAAAAATTTCCTTGGGAAAGCGACAAAATTTTTCTAAAACTGGTTCCTGAGATTGATAGTGAACTAGATACAGCTCTGGTTGATTTTTCACTCTGGAAAAAACAAAATTGAAGATCAGTTTCTGAAGATAATTTTTTTTTCAGAATCCTGGCTACCGAAAGAAAATACACAAGGCATCATCTAGATCTAGATCCTCCTCAATCCATTGACAGCCCAGAAGGAATTCTGCACAAGATTAGCAAAAAAAAAACTCAATCAGGTACTTTTCTGGACAAAGTTTTATCATTGCCTAAAGGTGGAGTAGAAAGCATTGATAACCTTAAATTTGATATAAATCTTGAACAATCCTTGTTTATATCCAAATCAGAGTCTGATTTGACTGAAATCGTATTTGATAAGAAGAAATTTCAAAGTTTTATTCCTACTATTCCTGTCCCTACTGTATTAATCCCAAATCAAATCATACAGTTAAGTCAAACTCCTCCTACAGTTATGGTAGAAAAATTTTCCCCATTAGTTCTCCCTCCTACACTTCATGATCTACCATAGAACTGTGCACAAAGAATCGAATAGTTTGATGTAGAAGGGAATGTAACAACTCAACAACATGTAGATATGTTCATTGATTTCATATATCTTGAAGAAGTGGATGAAGAGGATGTTAATATAAAGTTATTTGCACAAAGTTTTTCAAGAGAAGTCAGGAAATGGTTTAAATCTCTCCCAGTGAATATCATTCCTAACTTTGAAAATTTTAAACTCTTTTTCTTGGGAGATGGGGGAGTAAGAAAAACCCTTTGCAGTTATTGACACAATACAACAATTTAAAGAGACTCCTGATTGAGACAGTACATGATTTTTCAAGAAGATTTATGAAGGTCTATAACTCTATTCTTGATCAAGTAAAGCCTCCCCTAGGAGCTGCTCAACTCCATGCTGATGCATTTGAGAGTGAATTTGCCTTGTTACTAATAGAAATAAAATCCACCTCTTTGACGGATATCATGATTGACACAATCAAAGTGGAAGTGATTTTAGTTGCATCAGGGAAGATCAAGCTCCAAATAGAAGCTGATAGAAATAAAGCTAAAGAAGAAACATTGCCTTCTACTTATCAAGGTTCATATGAAATATTTGATTTAATGGTGAAAACTATGGAGAAATTGGTGGAAAAAATGTCATTGGATGATAATCCCCATGATTTTCAAGCAAGAAATCAAAATTTTAGGAGACCTCTAGTTCCTTAGATAAGACAGAGAGAATAAAGAATTCCAACTGATCAGCCAGTCAGACCTCGTTTCCAAAAAAATATGCTGCAGAATTATTTGAGGAACCTTCTGAAGATATTCATTGTTTTGGTCTTGAAGGGTCACAATTTTACCTAACTAAAGAATAAAATGATATGTTTATGAAATATGAATAATTAAAGGAGAAATCATATTATAGGAAAGGATATTAGAATTCCATCATGGAATTCTAAAAACAATATAACCTCTGAAATAAGAAAATTGCTGCAAGTAATCCAAAGGATACTAGAGCTGACATACCCTCTTCCAGTCATCAAGAAAAATATTTTCCAGAGAAGAATAACTCAAATAAAGGAATACAGAAAGAAGATCCTCCTAAATATGTTCCACATGTAAGAAGAGAATAAATTCCTAAAGAAGTAGAAAAGGCCCAACCCTCCTTCAATTTTGAAAATGAAATGGAAAAAATTAAGATCTTTGTACTATTTAATGAGTTGATTAGAAATACAGAATACAAAAGTTAGATTGTAAAGATGCTTAAAATGGAGCAGAATTTAGATACCCTTAATGTACAAGATGATCATCCTGTTATTTTATTCGGTCCCTAGGTTGAGGAAATTACCAATGATGATGATGCACCTCCATTCTATGTAAGCCTAAACATCCATAATGTGACTCTCCATAATTCATTGCTAGATTCAGGAGCATCTCACAACCTGATGCCAAAGGTGATTATGGAAGAATTGGGTTTGGATATCACTAGACCATACAAAGATCTGTTTTATTTTGATTCAAGAAAGGTGAAATGTGAAGGCTTAATCAAAGATATGGTTGTTACTTTGGCTTAGATCCCATCAAAAAATATGATAATGGATGTAGTTGTGGCAGATATTCCTCCTAAATTTGGAATGTTACTATCAAGATCATGGGCTGCTAAACCCAAAGGTACCTTGAAAATAGACATGTATTATGCCACAGTGCCAATATTTGGTCATGATGAAAGGTTATACATGGAAGTTCATTTGAAATAAATTGTGAGAAACAAAGAAAAACCCAACAATTACCCTATTTACTCTATTGAGACTGACATTGGATCTTCTATTTTCTATAATGATTTTTTTTTTGAAAAATATGATCAGATTATTTCAAAGAATCAACAAATAAAATCAATTTCATAACAAAACAATAAAGAGGATGATGGTGTGTGGAATATGGATTCTAATGGATAAATCAACAAAGAGGAGATAGTGTTTGGATAATTTTTCCAGATACTACTTCAAAACTGTGTTCTTATAAATTGGCTTTTGATTGTACAAATAATATGGCTGAATATGAAGCTCTCATTTTGGGATTGGGGGTTTTAAAGGATTTAAAATCTAAGAAGATATTTTTTCATGGTGACTCTAAGATTATAATCAACCTGTTTAAAGGTACATATCAAACAAAACATCCTAGAATGAGAACCTGTAGGAATTTAGTCCTGGATTTGCTTGAAAATTTATATGAATATAACATTTTAGTGGTTCCACGGGAACAAAATTAGATTGCAGATGCTCTTGACACATCAATTAGAATTTTTTAAATTCTGATTGATCCCAACAAGAAATATGAAATTGAAGTAAAAAGCATGCCATCTATTCCAGAAATGTTTAACACTGACAAGTATTTGAAGATGACAAACAAATTGTCATATTTCTACAGTCAAAAGAAGAGTATGGAAATGTTCAAATTGATGAAGAAAATTTCTATGACAAAAATGAAAATGAAAATCTTGTATCAGTCTCAGATGGGTATGAAAATCAGATAGCAGGGAGAGATATTATTCAACTGAAGAACAATACAATTCCAAAGGGTCTTGTACCTCTTGAAAAATTGTTTGTTGAAAATGACGTGGCTAAAAATGCCAGGGTAAGCCCAAATGAGAGTGAAGTTGATGATTTTAATATAGGGACTGATAAAGAACCTAAAATTGTCAATTTTTCCAAGTCTGTGTCACCTCAAAACATAAAGAAATATCTCAAGTTAATGAGATGATTTTCTGATGTGTTTTCTTGGAGTTATTAAGATCTAAAGGTTTATGATAAAGGCATCATTCAACATACAATACCAATCAAAGAATATCATAAACCGTTTAGACAAAAAATGAGAAGAATAAATCCACTCTTGTTGCCACTTATTGATAAATAAATAAGGAAGTTATTTGATGCCAAGATAATTGTTTCTTTAAGATTATCCAGATGGCTAGCTAACCTTATACCTATCAGAAAGAAAAATGCAGAAATAAGGATTTGTATAGATTTTAGAAATTTGAATAGAGTTTCTCTTAAAGACAATTATCCTTTGCCAAAAATGGATCACCTCCTACAAAAGATTATGGTCTCCCAGAGAATGTTAATGCTAGATGGTTTTTCTGGATAAAACCAGATCATGGTGCACCCAGATGACCAGGAGAAGAAAACATTTACAACCCCATGGGGTACTTTTATGTATGCAAAGATGCCTTTTGGACTCATGAATGCAGGAGAAACTTTCCAGAGGGCTATGGACATAGAATTTGTTGAAGATAAAGATAAATTTATTGTGATTTATTTCGATGATATAACTATGTATTCGTATTTTGACAGTCAACATTTGCAGCATTTGGAACAAGTATTTGAGAAATTCAGAAAATTTGGGATCTCTCTCAACCCAAAAAAGTCAAATTTTGTTGTGCAAGAATGTAAACTCCTAGGACACATAATTTCAAGAAATGGGATAAAAAATGATCCTAACAGAGTGGTTGAAATACATAAAATTAGTATTCCAAGGAGAAAAAAAGAAGTACAATCCTTTTTAGGTAGGGTAAATGTTTTGAGAAGGTTTATCCCTAACCCTGTTGAAATAATAAAACATATCACAAACATGTTGAGGAAGGGAAGTGAAATAAAATGGACAACATAGGAAAAAAATTATTTTGAAGAAGTGAAGGAAGCTCTAACCAAAGATCCTTTATTGATCAGGCAAAATTTTTCAAAGGATTTCATTGTTTTTTCCTTTGCCCGAGAGAACACAATAGAAGGAGTATTAATGCAGAAAAATGATCAGAATTAGGAGCAACCTATTGCTTTTTTCAACAGGTCTTTAAGAGATTCAACTCTTAAATACAACATTATGGAGAAACAGGCCTACGCCTTGGTTAAGGCTTTGAAATAATTCAAGATGTATGTTTTACACTCTCACATCCTTGCATATGTTCCCAATAGTGTTGTGAAGGATATCTTGACTCAAACTGATCCTGAGGGAAGGAGAGGCAAGTTGATTGCAGCCTTGTTGGAATATGATGTGAAAATTAAGCCTACAAAATTAATCAAAGGACAAAGTCTTTCTCAAATGATGGCTGAATCAAATTTTGATTTATTGGGAGTAAATTTAATTGTTGAGATCTCACAATATATCGAAGAAGAAACTCCCCCTCAGGTAAGCCAATTTTTTTTGGATTTATCTTCGTACAATGACATTATCTTTGTTTTAAAAAATTTGCATGCCCCTCCTGAATTGTCAAAAACTAAATCCATATTTTTGAAGCAAAAGGCAATAAAGTTTTGCATGATTAATGATTCCCTCTATTGGAAAGACCCAGGTGGAGTATTATTCAAATGTCTTACAAAATTTGAAGCTCAACAAGCTATGAAATATTTCCATGAAGGATATTGTGGAGGTCATCAACATGGATGATTTTAGGGGCTAAATTTCGCTCATGGGCTAATTTTCCATGGTTTTTCCAAAAGTGAGATTCGCTATTTTAAAAATGATTCACCCAAATTCGATAGGATATAATTATTTTACCTTAAAAATCGCCAAAAATTTATAAAAACTATATAAAATCCTTAAAAATTTGAATATTTTTACAAAAATACCGCTAAACATTTATAGTTGGCATATGGAGGATTAGTAAGATTCGCCAAGGTTTCTACATTTTAAAATAAATTTCCATCCTTAAAATTATCCCTGGTCATCAATATTGGAAGACAACAATTAATAAAATTCTGAGATCATGTTTCTATTGGCCTACTATATTTGTTGATGTATATAATAAAGTTTCCACTTATCATGAATGTCAGATTTTTGAAGGAAAACGAAAATTGTTTCCTTTACCACTGAAACCTGTTTCTGTAAAATATCCTTTCCAACAATGAGGTTTAGATTTCATAGGGGAAATTCATCCTTCATATTTAGCTCAACATCGATGGATTTTGATAGCCACAAATTATTTCACAAAATAGATAGAAGTTGTACCTACCCGTCAAGCCACTGATTCATTCATTATCCAATTTATGGAAATAAATATACTCTCAAGGTTTGGTTGTCCAAGAAGGATTATTACAGATAACACTAATTTTAAGTCCAATAAACTAGTTGAATTCTGCAGGGTGAAATCATGAAGATGGGTGTCTATTTTGCTTGTTTTATGAGAAAAAAACTGTATTTTCACAAGTTCTTCAACTTTTGGCATACAAAAGTATTTTTTTATTTAGAATTTCACTTTATAGTAAAAACAAAAATTGTGAAGAATTTTGTTATCTTTCCAATGACTATTTTTCAATTTGTTTTTATTAAGATTTGATATGTCAATTTGACAATTGTTTAACAGTATGTTCCTTAAACATGAAAGGAATGATAATGAGTTATGTTTTCCTCCAACAATGTATCTATTATTAAACTTATGTTTTTAACAAACTAAATATGCTGCAAAAATCTACAAAGACTCTATTTTATTATGACTATAACTTTGAATCTAATGAATGAATATTATAATTTCTAGAATTTTTTGAAGTTGACCAAGTTGAAAATGTTGTATATTTTAAACACATGTTTTCCTCCACCTTGTATCTATCTTAATTTTTACTTAAAAGTAAAATCTAAAAATACCCTTTTGAAAAGAATAGTTTAAGGATTATGAATATAATTTTTTCTAAATTTTTCACTGTGTATTTTTAGAGATATAGATATTTCATTTCACTGAATCATAATGTCTACTGAAAATATTATGCAGTGATTATTTTTTAAATTAAATAAAATTAGATAAAAATAATGAAAATGAAAACAAATTATAGGAATTGAAATTAGATTCAATTTTGCAAATGTTGGTGTCATTTTCGTAACCAAATTCTGAGTATTTGCAGGAGTCTGCAACCTCCAAAGTTCTAGTAAGCTTCGGGGGATTCTCTGGTTTCTGGATACAGTCCCAATTTCTTGTTTTCGTCTGAAAGAATATTTCGGCTGAAATAATATTCTTTTGGCTGAAAAACTGAATTCTAAGGGAAACCGTCAAAACTAAACGATTTCCAAGGTTTTCGGCCCAAAAAGCCTTGTTTCGGCTGAAAGATGGTTGAGCGAATTCTGTCGGTTGGAAAAAATGAAAAGACATGTCGTATGTTTCATTTCTCACCAAATAGTATAAATACGCTTTCATCCAACACATTTAACACAATTCATCGCTTGTTTGATGGTTTTCTAGAGCACCTAAACAAAGTTTCGAATCATCTTTTTGGTTTTTGTTGAATAAGGTAATTGATGTTTGTTCAAGTTTTTACTAGAATAACAATTTATATGTTGAAAGATAAATGTTGAGAATTTTTTCAAGTTGAAGTCTTTGTTGAACATATCTTTTACAGATAATGTAATGTCCCCACTTCGGGACATTATCACATGGCATAGATTTATGATGACCAGAGTAGCCAGATGGATGCTATAGAAAGTACAGGGGTATTTGAGAGGCATTATGGGGTCCAAATTGCATTGATGATCATATTCCATCATTATGAGCCATTCTGTACAGGTTGGATTTGGTTTTGTTGCATTCCGACAATTTCCATGATTTTGACTATTTTGAGCTATAAGTCAATGGAATTCACTGAAGAGGTCATTTTGGGCACATTAATTGGAGGAACCTCTCAATGTAATAGCTCATTGGAATTGGGAGGAGAAACACTATAGGATGGGATGGCTAGAAGTGGCTTTCAGTGGCCAGGGAAGCCACAAGGAGAGATAAGGAGCTTTTCAAAGGTAAAAAGGTTAATTAATTAATTAAAGTGATTTAATTAATTAAATAAGTATTAATAAAATGAAAGTCACTTTGGAGGGACAAGGTGAGCCAAAAAGTATAAAGGAAAGGAAAGGGCCTCTTCTCATATTCATGTATGATCTTATTTTGATTTCTGGCTTCTAGCTAGTGAGCCCAACATTGGGGTTTTGAGGGTTTTGACTTAACAAACCCTAGAGGATGATTCAATGGTGAAATATTCCACCTAGCTTGTCCCAAGCTTGGTATTGTAGATGCAATAATCTCCCACACCATTCTAGTCAGATCTACATCAGTGCAGGAGGTTCTACACAGGCATAGGCACAGGAAGAGGAGGAGGGCGCACCATTGGGGGTTTCCAGCAAGGGGGGCGCACCATCCTTGGAGAGAGATTCGTTGTAGGACATTGGCAAGGCCGTTGAGGATTATATCACTTGGGTTTTCATTACAGGGCCTTGGAAATCAGATCTAGTGCTTTCTGAGATAGTTTTATGGCTCATATTATTTCTTGAGCATTGGGACGAATTGAAGAGAAGGAGGGCGTTTTTGAGATATAGATCTAGTCCGTTTGGAGGGGTTACACTTCATATCTAACCCTAAGACTTCACCTAGTGACTTGCAGTTTCCTGATCTATATTTCTGGAGAGTTTCAGAGCATTTGGAGGCCTCCTTCAGCAGGGCCGAATTATCTAGGGCTTCAGTCATCCAGTGGGGTGCACCATTCAGTGGGGGATTTCAGATCTACAAAGATTGAGAGGGATCTTGGAGATTCGAGCACCTGGGTTGTTATTACCATCACCCAATCTATCAGTTGGCATATTTCTTAGGGTGATTGGACACTTTTGGCAGCAGGTCCGAGTTATTGAGGGTTTTAGCCTTATGTTGGAGTGTGGCATTCTTTAGCTAGAGAGTTTTGCATTCATATTTGCTTGTATTGATCTTCATTTCTTATTCATCCTTTGGAGGCATCTTTTGTATTAGTGGGAGCATTTTGTAGCAGCTCGTATCTATTGTCTATCTTCTTGGCCATCTGTTGAGCATTCCAGATCGGTATCTTCATGGTAGTAGGTTTCTCTATTTTATGAATAAAGAAGAATTGAGATGTTTTGGTTTGTCTATCTTATTGCATATGGTTGAGGTATGTTCCATGGTTATCTCTTTCTATTATTTGCTGCATACACACATATAAACACATCTAAAAAGTAGATCAACAAAGTGTTTGACAAAATACCTCACTCAGAAAAAGTTTTAAAAAGACACCAAAACAATGATGATCCTTTCATAATGGCTTGGGATCATTACGGTGGTATCAGAGCTTCAATCCTGCAAACCTGGGGGGTCTTCCATAGGGATAAATGGATAGTTGGAAAGAAGTGGATAAGATAGCCTTTAAGATACCATGGTTGGAGATCATGTATGACGGCCTTAGCAAGGAAACTAAGGCTACAATAACCTTTCTACAATATGCAGCCTATAGAAATCCCCATTGGAACAAATGGGATATTTTACAGGGGATGATCATAGCAGGTGAAAAGAAAAAAGAAGCAGCTATATGGTGGGAAGAACAGAGAAACCCCACGCCCAGTAGGAACATGCAACCTTGCCACAGTTGCAAGGGGCTGTGGGAACTAGATCATAGGTACAGGGGTAAATATCAGGAGCGTATTATTGAGGCATGTCATGACAGTGAGGGTGAGGTGTGTGAGGATGGAGTGATAGATGTGGATTCAGAGTAGTGCGATGATGATAGTGACTCTGGCACAGAGGCTAGTGATAATGACTCTACCTCAGAGGATAGTGATGATGACTCTTGCACAGAGGCTAGTGATGCTTGGATGCTTGAGAAGGATGATGACCCTTGTGTAGTGGATAGGCAGCAGGATGGACAGGACGATAGCATCAGTGTCTCAGAAGACATATCACATACCATTGATGACCTTATGCCTCAGCAGAGTGGTGACACTAGTGAGGGGTCACACATGTTAGCACCTAGAGATGATGAGCTTTCTATGGGGGCCGTGACACATCTATCACCTATTCAGACACCCAGGATAGCCATGTCACATGAGGAGATCAATGGCATGTTAGGTATGATGGATGAGCCTAGTGTTAGGGATGCAGACCATGGATAGGTAGACCCACAAATCTAGGAGGAGGTACAGGGAGTACAGACAGGGGACCTTACACATACAGATCAACCTGAGGAGATGGAGTCACAGTTATTGGAGACTCCATTGGTTGAGCAGATTGCAGAGGCTAACAGGGTGATGGAGCACTTACTTCCAGGATCGTCCTGCATTGATGAGGATGCACTTTTCAGCAGTTAGGATGACCATAGCACGTGTCTGGATACATCTCTGTGGGATTGAGGCACAGATGATAGTAGCAGGTTGAGTGCACAGGAGGATACAACTGCTCATACCAGATATAGTATGATTCAGAGGGAGCTAGTAGTTGAGAATGATGTGCAGTTATGTATGGACAGACCCAGTAGCATCGTAGACAATGGACAATTGAGCACATCATCGTATGCAGAGGATGTTTTTGGGGATTCTGGAGATGACACTAGCAGGACTGATGCTAGCAGTGAGGGGTCTAAGATGGCACCTCAGTATGACCATGATCAGGATTCACACCACTCAGTGGCATAGTTGAGAGTTAGTGAGGCTATGACCAGGGCAGCCACTAGACGTATTGATGACATGCATGCAGTGATGGAAGATTATTGTTGGAGAGCATCAGTGGCACATGGTAGCTCAGATGGAGGATTCTCCATGGATGATTTTCACACTCTTCGGGAGAGAGTATCTGTGATGAGGATTGACTTCCAACAGTTGTTGACAGACGTGGATTATCTACCGAGGGTTGGTGAGATGTATCATGAGGCTCTGAGGGAGTAGGAGTTAGAGATGGGCCAACTCACTCAGGAGTTGGTGAGCACTCAAGGATTCTTGAGAGGCACACAAACCGCCCTTCAAGAATCAGAGTCTAGGACATATGAGTCTCCTGAGGAGATTCATCAGAGATCCACTTCATCTATCTTAGTGGACACTCAGATGTATCAGTCAGTCACATTGATAGAGGATGTTGATGATCTAGCAGAGGAGCATCAGTTGATGGGGGACACTTCCATTTGTGTCTTGGGAGTGGTTAATATCCATATATAGATTGATCCAGCCGTACGCCCAGGATCTGTGATGCAACATGAGTTTGTGGGAGATGACAGGAGTATGCCAGAGCATACAGTGATGCGTGATAGATCATAGAGACATGCTGAGATGTATGGTGGGATTCAGATGGGTGTACTGCCTGGCAGGGAGGAGACACACTTATGAGAGAATGTAGGTGCCACTCCTTTGAAGCAGCATATGATTATGAGACCTCACCTTCACCATTTCAGCAGTTGCCTGGGTGAGGGGAGATGGAGAGTGGTTTACCAACAATTGGAGGAGTTGCTTCCGATTGTACTTGATGATTTGGGTTTAGTGATGACTACAGGCGAGCATTTATCATGGATACCGATGGACGAACTTCTGGTCGAATCCTTGGGATTGACTAAAGCATGTGATGCCTTTCAGTCCTACAATCAGCTACAGAGGTTTCTATTATCCCATCCTGACATTTTTATCATAGACAACAACATGAGGAGGGATAGGCCGTGGCTGAGGGCATGGAGAGTGAGTAGGATGAGACTTCATGACATGAGTACTTTTACGGCATACAGTAGGTCATAGGTGGCCATGTTAGACAGAAAATTGAGACTTGGTGTGTGATGGTGAGGATCATAGACCAGGTGATGATAGATGAGCACATAGGGCTTCTGACAGTGATTAGCTTCACACAGGAGCAGTTAGAGGAGGTTGGAAGTGAGAAACTTCCAAGTTTTCCATAGGACCCAGAAGCCCGTTTTGTTAGCACGATGGTCATGTTGACCCAGGTTGCACCATAGAGCCACACACTCCACCTTGGTTTGATTTGGAGTGGGTCTGTAGGTACTTGTCTTATGGGGTGAGACCTTTTCTTCCACTTGATCATCATGATAGGGCATGGAGATGTTTGGACAGGTACTTATTCTACAGAGGTGTCTTCACTGATACAGTTTCTGGGCAACAGGTCCAATGGTCATAGGTATTTCAGCAGGAGGACCCAGGAGAGGAGGGTTTAGGATGTATGCAGGGGACAGATAGTCATGGTCAGAGTAGTGCAGTTTCAGCATGATGATCTTCGATAGAGGTTAGCATGGGACCCAAGGATTGTAGGATTGAGCAGTTCATTGACCGACAGGGGAGAGTGGACCATTGCAGGGGAAAGTTATTATAACTTTCCATTGAGCTTCAGGGTTGCATCGCTCGCGGGTGCCTCACGGAGGTCTTGCATCACCTCAGTCGGGGACTAGTATGTGAAGTTGATGGACGCTGTGTGGATCTTGGTGGAGACTAGGAGGATGGACTCACTTTGGAATGAGGCCATGTGTCAGGTACATGAGACTCACAGAGTTGGTGTATTTTAGGGTTATGCGTCCCAGGGGCTAGCTATTCATGACTTGATATGGGACCCAGGGGGCTGCATGTGTGATTGTTCATCTTTTGATGGGTTCTACTGTGCAACCCACAGTTGGACATGGGATCCTAGTATTTTATTTGAGATGATTTGGGTATTTCTTGAGGACAAGCAATTTTCTAGCAGGGAGGACTGTAATGTCCCCACTTCGGGACATTATCACATGGCAAAGATTTATGATGACCAGAGTAGCCAGATGGATGCTATAGCGAGTATAGGGGTATTTGAGAGGCATTGTGGGGTCCAACTTGCATTGATGATCATATTACATCATTATGAGCCATTCCACATAGGTTGGCTTTGGTTTCATTGCATTCCGACAATTTCCATGATTTTGACTATTTTGAGCTATAAGTCAATGTAATTCACTGAAGAGGTCATTTTGGGCACATTACTTGGAGGAACCTCTCAATGTAATAGCTCATTGGAATCGGGAGGAGAAACACTACAGGATGGGATGGCTAGAAGTGACTTTCGGTGGCTAGGGAAGCCACAAGGAGAGATAAGGAGCTTTTCAAAGGTAAAAAGGTTAATTAATTAATTAAAGTGATTTAATTAATTAATTAAATATTAATAAAATGAAAGTCACTTTGGAGGGACAAGGTGAGCCAAAAATTATAAAGGAAAGGCAAGGGCCTCTTCTCATATTCATGTATGATCTTATTTTGATTTTTGGCTTCTAGCTAAGGTGAGCCAAGGTGAGCTATAAGTCAATGTAATTCACTGAAGAGGTCATTTTGGGCACATTACTTGGAGGAACCTCTCAATGTAATAGCTCATTGGAATCGGGAGGAGAAACACTACAGGATGGGATGGCTAGAAGTGACTTTCGGTGGCTAGGGAAGCCACAAGGAGAGATAAGGAGCTTTTCAAAGGTAAAAAGGTTAATTAATTAATTAAAGTGATTTAATTAATTAATTAAATATTAATAAAATGAAAGTCACTTTGGAGGGACAAGGTGAGCCAAAAATTATAAAGGAAAGGCAAGGGCCTCTTCTCATATTCATGTATGATCTTATTTTGATTTTTGGCTTCTAGCTAGCGAGCCAACCATTGGGGGTTTTGAGGGTTTTGACTTAACAAACCCTAGAGGACGATTCGGTGGTGAAATATTCCACCTAGCTTGTCCCAATCTTGGTCTCGAAGATGCAATACTCTCCCACACCATTCTAGTCAGATCTATATTAGTGCAGGAGGTTCTACACAACCACATGCACAGGAAGAGGAGGAGGGCGCACCATTAGGGGTTTCCAGCAAGGGGAGCACACCATCCTTGGAGAGAGATTCACTATAGGAGATTGGCAAAACCATTGAGGATTCTATCACTTGGGTTTTCATTACAGGGCCTTGGACATCAAATCTAGTGCTTTCTAAGATAGTTTCATGGCTCAGATTATTTCTTGAGCAGTGGGACGAATTGAAGAGAAGGAGGGCTTTTTTGAGATCTAGATATAGTCCGTTTGGAGGGGTTACACTTCAGATCTAACCCTGAGACTTCACCTAGTGACTTGCAGTGTCCCGATCTATATTTCTGGAGAGTTTCAGAGAATTTGGAGGCCTCCTTTAGTAGGGCCAAATTATCTAGGGCTTCAGTCATCTAGTGGGGCGCACCATTCAGTGGGGGATTTCAGATCTACAGAGATTGAGAGGGATCTTGGAGATTCAGGCACCTGGGTTGTTCTTACCATCACCCAATCTATCAGTTGGCATATTTCTTAGGGTGATTGAACACTTTTGGCAGCAGGGCCGAGTTATTGAGGGTTTCAGCCTTCTGTTGGAGTGTGGCATTCTTCAGCTAGAGAGTTTTGCATTCAGATATACTTGTATTGATCTTCATTTCTTATTCAGCCTTTGGAGGCATCTTTTGTATTAGCGGGAGAATTTTGTAGTAGCTCTTATCTATTGTCTATCTTCTTGGCCATCTGTTGAGCATTCTAGATCGACATCTTCATGGTAGCAGGTTTCTCTATTTTATGAATAAAGAAGAATTGAGATGTTTTGGCTTGTCTATCTTATTGCATATGGTTGAGGTATGTTCCATGGTTATCTCTTTCTATTATTTTCTGCATACACACATATAAACACATCTAAAAAGTAGATCAACAAAGTGTTTGACGAAATACCTCACTCAGAAAAAAGTTTTAAAAAGACACCAAAACAGTGATGATCCTTGCATAATGGCTTGAGATCACTACAGATAACTATAAAAGTCATGGGAAATAAAAGTTCACGAAAGAGAAAATTTGATCGCACTTGAGATGATACTCACCATAACGAACAAAGGAAAGAGCATTATTGGAGAAAGGAATGAGAACGTGCAAATATTGAAGAAAGAAAGGATGACAATGTAAATAAAGATTTTCAACAAGAAGAAGTCCAACTCGGTATGCATGGACATATTGTCTATATTAAAAGTATAGAATTCAAATTTAAAATATTGTTTAATATAATTGATTGTAATTACAATTTGATGTGTTTCAAAAAACATAAATAGATTTGTCTCATAATGTCGAAGAAGACGTTGAAACCTAAATTGAAGTAGAAGACGTTGAAACCGAAATTGAAGCAGAAGACGAATCACCTATAGGTATGCACATAAATTTAGTAAATACAAGATGATCACTTGTATATATAGTTGAGTGAATTTATGTTCGGGTTTTGTTTTTTAATATAAAATTTAAATTGAAATATGCAGGAGAATCTATTAACATTGATGATGAAATATTAGAAAATGTTGATACTGAAAAATTTGGGAAGAAAAAAGGTAAGAATTATATAAGATATCGAACTAAGAATATATATAATACTTTTTTCAAAGATGAATCAGTAATAGTACAAGCTCAACTTTTACTCTGTCTAATAAATTCAAGAATGTTAAAAGAAGTTACATCATTATTGGGTATTCAAAAGTCGACAAAAGATACAAAGGTGAAACAAAATGTCTTTGACAATATAGCTAGTATATTAAAAGATTTTAAAAAATCTTGAAAAAAAGATGTCAATGTTGCATGTAGAGCGATACAAACAACAATTGTTTCATATAGAAATTTAAAAGATCGTTTGACATGACACATGGAAAAAAAAATGGGAACATCAAGAAAAACATTGTACAAACATAGAAAATTTCGATTGCAAATAGATGCAAATGATGAAATGGCTTGTTGGATAGTGATTTCTAGACAACCCTACAAAGATAGACTTGCAGAAAATGTTAAAGAATTGGCCTGTAATTGTTGGTTGGAAGAATTTCATGTTTGACCACATACAAGGGATGTGTTGTGAAGAAGAATAACAAAACAAAATATGAAGAACATCAAAAACATATATTTCCAATGACACAAATAGAATTGTTCAATAAGTTCAAAGAAGAGCACACAAAAGTTAAAATTTCCATCAATACATTTGTGCAACAAAAACCATTGTTTGTTAGACCCATCACTGTTCGTGACACTTGTTGTTTTCATTATCATGTGGAATTTGAGTTGTATTATGACACCTTTTTATTTTATTTTGGTAAAACTTTATGGCCAAGTTCACCTCCTTCTTCCACATTCCATGCTTTTATATCTAAAATTCTATGTGAAAGAGAAGGTGATGATTTATTTTACAAAAACAAATGTGTTGATGGAAAGAAATGTGATCGTTGTGGAAATATAAGTTTGTTTCACTCAAAGTATCATATTGATATGAATGATCAATCATTTTCTAATATAACAATCAATTGCAAGAGATATGAATATATCAACAACACGGCTCCACATTCTTCAAATGTTATTTCCAAAAGGATTGATTTGAGAGTAGATAAAATCTGTGTGATAGATATTTTGAAGAATTTTGAGGAAGAGATTTATAAATACACCAATCATTCACACAGAGATCGATGGACATACCTACAATTCAAACAATCCCGTGAAGTGTTTCCACCAGGGACAATTTTGTTTATAGTTTATTTTGCAAAGAATTACACATTCACTGGAAAAAAAGAAATATAGAGTGAATATTATCATTCTGATCAAGTCACGATATTTGTCCGCGTTCTATATAGACATGCTCAATGAATTCTTGATAACATAGAAAGCACCAATGACAATCGACATGTTATTAAATAATACCACTTTTATATAAGTGATAATCGAGCACACGACACACATTATGTACAACATTGTTTTGATAAATTTTATGATTCATTGAAAGAACACGAAATTAGATTCGATCGACATTGGATATGGTCAGATGGGTGTGCGAGTCAGTTCAAATCTTCACGATTATTCTATTGGTTATGTCGTCTTCATAAAAAATCAAACATTACACATTGTTGGAATTTTTTTGAGACTGGTCATGGAAAAGGAGAGCATGATGGTGTAGGGGCATGTGTAAAACAAAAACTTCGAAGGTATCAGATGAACCCTCATGCTGATCGATTTTAATCTGCTGAACAAGTTGTTGAATGGTGTAAAATTGCGCTAAGCCATGAATATAATCTGTCAAGGTATGTGAGCAGGTGTGTCTATATATACATGTTACACATGTACACAAGATATTGTTATTTGAACGTGTTCAAATTTATACTCAATCTTCAATCATTTTTCTGAGAGATTTCAAGTTAACAAGTTATTGTCTTGTGCATGGTTTTTTGGTATGTTGGAATCCAAGATGTAAATAGATCAATCCCATATGACGCCAATACAATACATGGGACACAAAAAATACATTCAGTTAAAACAAAATGTTATCAAAATGTGTTTGCATTTGATAGAAGAAATGAGTCTTGTTTTTGTTCAGTTTGCATAGAGGACAAATAATCCATAGATATTTGCGAAAATGAAAATGCAGAATATGTTAAAGCTTGGAGACATACCGAACTTAAAGTAAAAGGGAAAATGCCACTTGCAAGCTCAAAGGAGATGGAATCAAATGAAACTATAGTGTCAGTTGATGGCGATAGAGTTTCTGATATTGTTAGAGAAGGTAATTTTTATGTTTAAATTTTTTCAAATAACTTGTAGATGTACTTGTGTGATAATCTAACATGAACTATTTGTTTTCCAATATATCCAATTATTTACAGGAGATGTCTTTTCCATGGTTGCACCTGTAGACAACACTGAAAATGTGAAATATTATTTGATGCGATGCACAGAACAAAAGATGAGGCTATAGAAGATTTTGATGATAACAATTTTATATATGAAATATGATCCATTGTATTGAAAGGATATTTTTTTCAAGAAACCCATCAAACCGATACTCATGTTCAATTTCAAGACTGCCATTCATATGTCACAAGTTGTCAATATAGTCATTTGGTATGTGCAGCGCACATAAAGTTAATAGAAGTTCAATAATAAAAAAAAAAAGTTAGAAAATGGAAAATGTCCAAAGTCGATCATGAACGAATAATTGAAGATGGAATACCATTACAATTTTTTTAAACAAGTGACACATGCACATTCCAAATTTTTTTATTTTGCATTGAAAGTACATGTATTTATGGATATCTAGGATTCTAGAATCATTTCTAGTTTAGTTTACTTTCATGGTCCATTCAATTAAGAAAAGTTGTATTTCCCATGAATTATAAAGTTTACCACACCTTATTTACAATTTCAGGGAAGAACCTATAGATTGTATCTAGGGAACCTAAATTGACCTATACTTTGGATGATTATACTTTAATCCTACAAATTATGCAAATCATATACACAAATCCTTTAATGCATGTAACCAATTTACTACATACAGGATAAATGCATTCATTATTTGCAATTTGATTGTTCAATGTTTTTTCATATGAAGAGGATAACTTCATATCAAAACTAGGACCCATTTCCATGTCATTATAAGGGACTATTGATGGCTTAGAAAAACTTTAAATTCTGATAAATTTTAATATCAATATAAATTTTAATGAAGATCGCTTACTTATATTAAATTTGATGACTTGTTTTGACTATTTTCATTGTTGGACTTATATTAAATTTTATGACTTGTTTTGACTATTTTCAACCATATTTCCAAATGAAACAAAATTTAAGTTATAAGTGAGAACCTATAATTTTTATTTCACATTTTCTTGAATATTTCATTGTGAAATTTCATAAGAAACTATAAAATTTGACTTTTTTTTTTAAATCAAGAAAAATAGTATATTGAAATTATTTCATCCAATAGTTTATATAAATAAACACAGTGCAATTAAAATCAAGAAAAGACAAAACATCACATGAGTGATCTCAATATCTCTTCTATCTCCTTGTGCTTTTCTTAGCAATTGTTATCATCTTTGTAGTTTTCTCATAGTTGTTCATATGAGAAATAAGGTGAATTCAAAGACCATTAAAACCTTTCATTGAGATGTTGATGTAAATTTAGATTTTGATGTAAATGTGAGACCATGTCTCTCTGAAAATATCAAAATGATAAAGACCATGTAAATGTCCTAGGTTCAAATTCAAGTGTGTGTAGAGCCCCTTGTGTGTGTCTCTCTTACTTTGTAATATTTATAGTGGCTTTCTTCATTCTTCCATTTGTTCAAGTGATTCTTTCTTTCTATGTCTTCTAACCCATTGTTACAATAATTTTCGTAGCTCTTTTTTTTTTCATGCGAAAAGAACATTTTCACTGTTATTCTATTAGAATCAAATGCAATTTTTTGTTACACATGGATCTAGAAAGTGATGATAAAAAAAGATCTGTAGTCTTTCCTTCCTTCCAAATTTTTACATTGTAGTAAAGTTATAAAAAGTCATCTAGTGTCATATACAAAATTATTCAAAAAAGGGACATCTGTAAATATCCAGGCTAGAAAATGTACAAATTTTCTATGCATAAAACAATTCCATCAACAGTTTCTAACCAACCAAAATTTCCTTTGAGTGCCTTTTTGGAGAGGTTGTCTGCTAGTTTGTTGAACTGTCTATGTACGTGCATAAATTTGATAGATTCAAATCTATTATTCAACATTCTGATCTTGTCTGTTACTTTGTTGAACTATCTATGTATGTATATAAATTTGATAGATTCAAATCTATTATTTAAGCTTCTGATCTTGTCTTTCCAGTTGTTGAGATATATCAGGTTCAGGTTGGATTTGGAATTTATCCAATCGATAGTGACTTTGGAATCTCCTGCAACCATCATTTTTTTTTATGGAAAAATAGGAAAAGAGTAATAATAATCCCCATAGGTCTAAGAGTTTAGCTTTATGTTGAATTTTATCAGTCCACAATGAAATATGTTGAATTTTATCAGTCCCCATAGGCCCAATAACAATCCATAATGAAATATGTTGAATTTTATCATGTGTTTTTTAATAGTCTACAATGAACATAAAATGAAGGATTTAAATTAATACATAGTAGGATAGGCCCAAGAGTTCAGCTTTATGTTGAATTTTATCAGTTCACAATGAAATATGTTGAATTTTATCAATCCCCATAGGTCCAAGAACAATCCACAATGAAATATGTTGAATTTTATCATGTGTTTTTGAACAGTCTATAGTGAACATAAAATGAAGCATTTAAATTAATACACAGTAGGATAGGCCCAAGAGTTCATCTTTATGTTGAATTTTGTCAGTCCACAATGAAATATGTTGAATTTAATCAGTCCCCATAGGCCCAAGAACAATCCACAATGAAATAAGTTGAATTTTATCATGTGTTTTTAAATAGTCCACAATGAACATAAAATGAAGCATTTAAATTAATACATAGAAGAAAAGTATTTAAGAGTTTGATGCTTAATTTAATGCGTTGTAAAAAGGAGAATATACAAAAAATTAGTTAAAAACTAACAACTTTGCCACTTTTTTCCCATCTACTTAGTGCAGACACCTTTGAGCAGGTCAAACCACCACAATCTATCAAGCCAAGTCTTGAACCAAACCAAACCAAAGCTATTCTTACATTAGTAATGGTGTTTAACAGATTAACAACAAAACAATTTTATTTCAACATTGACATAGTAAAGATAGAGACTCTCATCATTTTAATTTCATAGAGATCTCTATTGGTGAAATGGAAACACCACAAGCCTACCATTTATGGAACATAAATAGTGGTGCAATGAAGAAATGTAGAAAACACGAAATTAATGTCCTATAAAGACAAAAGTTAGAATATGAAAACCATATTTATGTTATAGCTAGCTTAAAGAAGAAAATCAATATTACTAAAATAAGAACAAAGTCTTATAATCTTCATAGTGAAACTCTAATTGAACAAATCCTATAAAACAATATCGTAAAACATAAATTAGCCTTTTGAGAAATCAAACATGAGACAATAAATTGATATTTTGAATTCCAAAAATATCAAATATATATATATATATATATATATATATATATATATATATATATATATATATATATATATATATATATATATATATATATATATATATAATCAAAGTCTGAATAGTTACACTGCCAAATACATAGGTTCCACATCCATTCTAGGATGATAACAAAAACTAAGACATTTAGCTCCAAAATTCTGGACTTTAAGACATCACTTCATACCTGCAATTCAAACCTAAGAATTAAAAAATTAAAAAATTACAATTCAAACATGCGAAATAAAACGGAATTCAAAAATTGTGATTAAAACAAAATTGACATACATACCAAAAGAGTTAAGTCTCATCCTCCAACATACTCTTTCCCACCAAATATAATGTAAACATATTTTCCACCAAATATAATTTAGACATCTGTAACAATAAAAAAAAATAATAAAAATATCAAATAACACATATTAACATATATACTTAAACTAAATATTAAATAAACAATAAGAAATAATTACATACTCAACCACAATTAAATAGATTTAAGATAGTTACTCTCCACATTAAGCATACATGATTTAAATAATTTGTAAAATCTTATCTAAAATCTTAAAAAAAATTAAAGAGAAAAATTGTGTTCTTGGTAAAAAAAAAATTGTGTTCAGAGTTAGAGTTAGATAATAATCTGAAAATAAATATAGAACTGTGTATGAAGAAAGTTCACAAATCTCCATATTAAGTCATTCTTCCAATGAAATACTCATCTCCTTGTGGATAAAGTCCCAAGTCCTTCAGGTGAAATTCTCATCCTAGGTGATGTTATTTGATCTTTGTTTACTTAGCAATAAAATACTAATATCATCAACAGTAAAATACTTCTCTCCTCTTCTACAGTGGTCATATAATAAAATTCCATAATGCCCTTTCAAATTAAAGTACTCATAAATCTCCATATTAAGCCATTCTTCCAAAAAAATACTTATATCTATGAAAGTCCACAAATATCCATTTTAAAAACCATTCTTCCGAAAAATACTTATCTCCTCTTTCTTCGGTGGAATATATGTTCTCATACAATCTTTCATGTACATGAAGAAAACACAAATCTGCACATGTATATTAAGTCATTCTTAAAAAACCATTTAAATCTTTCATCTTTGAGATGTATTCATGTATTACATATAATCAAATTCTCTTTGAAATGATGTGTGAGCTATCTCACATATATAATTTGTGTGAGATAGATCACACATACATATGCATAACTTATTTGTAAATTTAATTGTATGTTGGTTTTTGTGGTTAGTAACCAATTTTGTTAAGAGTTTGACAATACCCTGGCAAAAATGAATTCACTTCATTCTATGTAGAAAACACAAATGTCCATACTACGCCATTCTTGGACAAGAAAACAAGGAATGCAATCGAAGAAAATTCAGAAACTTTCCCTTTTCTGATGTGGGATATAGTCCATTCTAAAATAATCAAATGTTCAAGTTCAAAATTGGGTCTTCATCATGATCTAAACTTAAATAAGTTTGAATGTACACCATTTAAGACAATGATAAGCTTATATAGGGGTTCTATATATTTCAAAATAATTGATCAAAGCATTGAATAGGAACTTGACTCAACTAAAAATTTGAGAAAACAAAAATTTAATAAAAGTAAAAAATATAAGCTTATTCAAAATAAAAGCAAATTAAAACTCACTAATGTTCAATGAACATACATTTATGTATCATCCTGAATGGATGCATCCTTCCCAAATCTGGGTGCTTCCTTTACTTCCTCCTCAATCCCAATCTCCCTCCCAAGCACACTCTCAGGTACCCTCTTCTCCATATTATCCTATATAACACATTTCAAATTTGAAAATTAAATTTAAATGATTACAACACATTAAATTTAAATGATTTTAACACATTAAATGATACCTGTGAACTCCCACCCTCTTCAAACTCTCCCAATGAGAATGGAGACAAACCTCCCCAAGTAGTAGGATATGGAATAGGATCTGTGAACAACACAATTAAGAACTAAATATAGGATTCAATGTATTCACATTTATACAAAATTATAAATGTTGTTGATCTTATTCAAAAGATTGGAGATTGGACAACTAAAGTGCTCATCCGTGGATATTATAAAACACATATCTGATTCAACCCATCCAAATTTAAACTTGTGGAATCAAGTCCCCTATTTACTGGAGATTCAATGAACATATCTCCAAACTACAATTAATGACAATAAAAAATTGATTTTTTCTATAGATACAATGATATATAAATCTAGAATTAGAAGTAAACTATCCTGAAATGCGTAAAAAAATTACTAACTAGAACACATACCAATCTGTTGTTCGGGTCATCATTCTAAATGACCTTCTTCCAACCATCACGAAATGTTTTTACATACTCCTTAATATATTTTACTGACATGGTATCTAACTCCGCATCTATTTTATAAACAAATATGGCCCAAGAATTGGCTTCCGCTCGCTGATGTTTCAAGTCAACATCAACACCATAAACAATCACTTCCAAATTTTCCTCGATTGCATTCCTAGCCTCTTTGCCAACCTATGATGAAGCTCACAACTATGAATGTGAATCAAATGCCCTTGTTGGGTGAGATACTAAAGGTCTCGAAGGCCTCAGAAATGTCGCATTTCGATATGCCCCTTTGCGATCACATGTCCGTCCTTTACCAGTCCCATAATAATCGGAAAATAGACTAGTATAATCAGGGTACATGTGAATGAAAAACTATACATAAAAGTGTCTTGCAAAATAGTGTGGAACCTCACCGTTCCATGACAATTTCCCATATGCTTCCAAAAATTTGTTATACAAATGTCCTGCAATGTCAGGGTGCTTAAAATATTGCACCTTCAACATCCTCCTCTTTGGCCCATCTTTGAAATTGTACATCAAAAGCATTTTCTTTTGAAAAATTATTTTTTACTGCCTCCCATTTATTAGGGCCTATCACCTCCGACTTTCTCCTCCTCATTAGATCAACAAAACTATTAGTGGTTGGCCCCATCTTTTGATATGCGTCCATAAAGTTTTCCAATGAATGAAAAATAATCTGCAAGATTTGTTTACTCTCCTGAGGGAGTTACAAGATCGCCAAATCATTTTCCAACCTCCTTTTAACACCTGAGCATCACTCAAGGGTTATTGCTTCAGTAATCCCTTCCCAGGGAAGTTCATCACCAACATCTGAGGGATAGGTGGACGTAGGCATGTAATCTTCTATTTCTTGATAACGTGGCCTCCTAAATCCACCTTCATCCTCTGCACCAACATTAGAATCTTCGTGACACCCACTCTCTCTTTCAATGTCATCACTTTGTCTAAATGCATTGTCTACACACTCATTTGAAAGTAATTACAACATTTAACTTGACATAAATTTAAATACAGAAAAATACAACAAAAATAAACAAAATCAAAGAGAATTACCAAAAATATACTCTTGCCATGAGGTATTCACTACATTCTTAGATGTAGGATTATCAATGTGAAATCTACCTAAGAAGGGTTCATCCATAGCACTTTCTTGATCACATTCTGCAATTTATCTATTCACATACATGTTTGATAATCTCCTCTGATGAGATTGGCATTGGTCACTCAGAGTCTCAGTTGAAGAAGGGTTTCCTCTTCTTCCTTCTTGGGAGAGCCTAGAGCATTTGCGAGGAATGTTTGAAGAATTCCAKGTCGACATCTCTCCTCAATATCTATCCTTTGAAAATTCATGAAAATTTAAGCACAAGACAAGTACGAGTTAATATCTCCAACRTTGACCAACAAAAATTATGAAGAAAGAAAAAAAAATAAGACAAAATTAATATGTGGTCGTATGCTCAACATGTGTTTATATGAGGTTATAAAGCATTGTTTATATGCGTTTTGGTAGATCCATCCTGTCAGAAACCTCGTGGACAACCATGACTTGGCTAGGTGATTCCAATGCTTGTGTAAATAAGACAAAATTAATAGAAATGTTCTTTATGTTAGACACAATTATAATAGGGTGATGCATAACTCCACTACCCATGCCCATTTCAAATATATTTTGGTTTCTTAATATTATCACAAATAACCTTGGTAAATCCACCAAGAGTACATGGGTCAAAGTCTGGTAACAGAGTAACAATTATCTATATGGGCAATCAGATTTCATGCATCCAATAGGTATGGAGCACAGTCCATGAAAATCAACAATTAACTTTACACTATGTTTGGTTGGATGGAAGAATTATGCCATATACAAAGTAATGCCACTAAGTACCAACATGTCTATATTACACTTGGGGGGGCATTAATAGAGAAAATGTATTATATGATTGCAAGTTGTTGGAATTTTGTTTATGACAAACCTTTTTATATACTAAACGTCCGTGATTATATGATTTTACACTGCTAAAAATTCATTTATATGCTGTTATAAAACATTTTTTATATGCTTACTGGCCTTCTTCCAGTCACCCCATCGATACATGGGCTAAGATTGGCCTCTGAGTCGTTTTGGTAGATCCATCTTGTCAGAAACCCCGCGGACAACCAGGACTTGGCTGGGTGATTCCAATGCTTGTGTAAATACAAAGGGTAATACATCACCATATTCAACTAGTATCTTATACAAAGGGTAATAGAATCTCATCTTCAACTAAATTCTTGCGTAAATACAAAGGATAATAGTTCATTAACAAGGGTCTTTCAAAGGGTATATACTCTTATCCAATACATATGGGTTTTACTTACTCTGATTAAGAGAGAGCTAAAGCAATGGAATCAACTTCATATCTTACCCGTATGAACTATGTGAATATTACAATATAGTTAAGAGTGTAGAGTTTCAATCTAAGGTATAAGAAACTAATCACATGAATGAATTTGCAAGTTAAAATTGCATTTATGCTATGAGCGTTTCATTGTGTTATTATCAGTTTTCTTGGGTATCGTTAATTATGTTCCATTTCTGAATCTTCATACTTTTAAGCCTGTTCCTGGTTTTACCATTAAGGCCTTTGATATTCCAAGAGATGACCTTCATGAGGAATGTGGGGGGTTGGGTAGGAACTTATCTTTCATCAAGGTAAGGCTGTCTGAGTTAACCAAAAACTCTCCCAGATATTTATTAAGTTGTTTGTACCCAACTAATCTTTCATCAAGGTAAGGCGGTTTGAGTTAACCAAAAACTGAAGATCCCCAAGGTCCATTTACTTTCCATAGTAATAGCAAGGAAATACCTTAACCTGTAATGTACCCAAATTTTCTACAGGTTTTCTACAGGAATGTACCCAGATTGCGGAAGAGGACGTGCATTATTATAAAGTGTGGCATAATAGTCGACCTTCACTTTGTTGCTAGTTCAGTGAGTTGATCCTGAAATAAGTTGACTAACTCTTATTCTATGCCAACATGTTCAGCCACACTGTTTCCCTGTCTATCTTTTGAAGATGTGATGCAATTGTGATGCCTTCATTGAATGATAAATCTATGGAATTTTTTTGTGTTTTTTGCCCCTCTTTGAGAAAACATATTCTTCTTCACCTTCATGATTCATTGTGGGTTAGCTTATCTTATTACCATTGATTGTGGATTATCTTATCTTATTACCATGACTTGAATATGAAAATTAGTACAAAATTAACTATGAGTACAACTTTCTGATATGAGTAATGTATTTGATTATGAGCTATTGATTACACTGGTTTGAATATCTCATTGTGTAGTAGCCAACGATATTGCTTCCCATTAATTCCATAAAATTCCATACTGTGAATCTCATCCTAGTACTAGAACAATGATCACTATAAGGAAGTAAGTACATTGAATAGAGATACTACTAACCTCTACCTTATTTGTCTAGTTATAGTTAAAGGTTGTTGTATGAGCTATAACATAAGGTCATGAATGGAACAACATAATTGTTAAATACAAAGGGTAGTATATAATAAGAACTAAAGGCAATAGCTTAACCTGTAATACAAGGGGAATATAACCATTCCATTACTATGATATCAATAATACAAGAACAAGTAAAACTTAGCTTAAGGTTCAACAAGGTGATATCATGTTACCTATTTAACATAATCAATATGTAAATTATGATATTAATTTTATCTCTTATTAACTAAATGGGATTTCACTAGAAAGCAATGGCACTAAGTAGCAACACCCGTATTACACTTGTATGTGATTCCAATGCTTGTGTAAATACAAAGGGTAATAGATCACCATCTTCAACTACTATTTGATCTAAAGGGTAATAGAACATTATCTTCAACCAAATGCTTGTGTAAATACAAAGGGTAATAAATCATTAACAAGGGTCTTTCAAAGGGTATATATTCTTATCCAATACATATATGGGTTTTACTTACTCTGATTAAGAGAGATAAAGAAATGGAATCAACTTCATATCTTACCCATCTGAGCTATGTGAATATTACAATATAGTTAAGAGTATACAAAGTCTCAATCTAAGGTATAGGCCACTAATCACAAAAATTGTTGAATCGTTTGAATTTCTAAACAAGGATGCAAGTTCAAATTGCATTTTTTACTTTCTTGTATGAAGATGCAAGGTCAAATTGCATTTTTTACTTTCTTGAATGAAAATGCAAGTTCAAATTGCATTTCTGCTATGATCTTTTCATTGTGTTTTGTTACATTTTTCGGTGTATCTATTCTATAGGTGGAGGGAATGACTACAATGAATATACTACCTATGTTTCATTGTTTGTTTTTTATTTGTTAAGTGCTATATTAAAACATATTTTTTATAACATATTACAATGTAATATGCCATAACATATTACAATGTAATATGCCATAACATATTACAATCTAATATGTTATAACATATTACATTGTTATAACATATGCACTGATATTAAAATTGAAACATATGTACATATATTATACATATGTTCATATATTATAACCTATGTACAAATATTATACATATGCACAAATATTAAAATTAAAAACAAACTGTAAATTGTAAAATGCAAACTATGAAATGTATTTAAAACTGTTCTTTCTTCTAACTTTGTAAATGAGGCTTTGACATGAAATATTGGTCCATCTTTTATCAATTTTTCTATTAATGCAAAGTGTCTGTTACATATTTCAGTGTTTCTGTTATGGAGGTTGAGGGAATGACTTCAATGAATATATCGACTATGTTTCAAAGTTTGTTTCTATTTGTTGAGTGCTATATTAATACAGATTCTTCATAACATATTACAATTTAACATATTACATTGTAATATGTCATGACATATTACAATGTAATATGTTATAGGTGTTCATGATATAAGAGCTAGTTATACCAAAGGTCTGATTTAGATCACATACTTAAAGATAATAGGTTAATATATCACATATATAGAACGATAAGTTTATTAAGAGTCATCTAATTCAAGTAAATTTTATGCCTACTACTTCTCTACCATACTCCTCTTACATTTTTTATCCTATGTCCAAAATTGTTGTTGCCATGGTTGCAAAAGTCTTAAGTATCAATTATAGTTTTATAATGGATACCATTGTTTTGGGGTTTCCTAGTAGCCTTGTCACACCCCAAGAATCAATCCTTCATAAAGTTTGACTTCTGCAAGTTCTTGGCAAATACAATGCACCAACAGTTTTTAGATTTGGAAATGATACTCTATTATTACATATGTAAAAATGGATTTATAAATTGAATTCCTGAAGATATGAAATTTTTATAAAATAAAAAATGTTTGAAATAAAAAGTTGGACAGTTTGAATTTTTTTATGAAAGTTTTGTAAAATACAAAACGTTTGAATTGACTGTGACTTTTCCATAGGGGGCCAACCACATGAACAAGAAGTGGGCGTTCCCACAGCTTGGCCACAGGGCTAGCTCCCCGCAGCCAAGTCACAACCAATTTTAATAAGAGATTATCTATGCACAGAAAAGCACGACATTTGAATCTAAATCTTTAACACCAGTGTGAAAGACAGTCGATTCGGCTCTTGGCCGACTGCTCAAGCACAAACTAATCACTTAAATTCTTATTCTATTCCTAATATTTGATTTTTAAATGTCTATATCAAATTCATTAAATCCATATTTTTTATACTTTATTTATATCAAATTTACATTTTTAAGTAAATCCATATTTTTTATAAATTTATTGTTTGTGTGTATAATTTGAACATATAAACGTATAATTTTTCATATATATATATATATATATATATATATATATATATATATATATATATATATATATATATATATATATATATATATATATACTCTTTTACCAAAATGTGACAATTGATTCTATTAGATCAAAATATTATAAGGGTGGGGTTTGATAAAAATTCTCAAACTAGAGCTTTTTACAACTCTCAATTGCAATTTTGTTGTAAATTTTTTTTTTTTTTTAAACTCTTAGTTAAAATAATTCTAGAGAGAGATTTTAGTCAACCAGAACTTAAAAAATTGCAAGACTCTTAGGAACCTAAAAATTCAATAAGGGTGGACGAACTAGAAATTTTGAACATAATCTATCAGAAGTACTACTAATAGATTCATCTACTACATTTTGTAATGATATAATAATTGCTATTTATTAATAATTTGCATCTAAAATTTATTACTTAAGAAATTCATTGTTCTCAAAATCATTTGAAATGCAAATTCAATATTATCAAAATGAACATGCAGTTTTTGCTTTATATTCTTCAAATGGGTATTTTTAGGTTTTTTTGGGAATAATCACATCAAAAATAAAAATGGTGTTCATGAAAATGTGTAGATGCAATTTCACTTTTATATTACTCTATTTTGATAAACAATAAAAAATATTGCATAAATCCAAAAAAAACAAAATATAGTCTATGTACTAGTGCAATCCATAGTGAAATCCATGTATATTGTGAGCATATTTTTTACTTTTAAAATGAATATCCATCAATAAAAAGTTACTCAATATCTTTACCTATAGGTCATTACTCAATATCACTAAACATTTGAAATAAAAGGTTGGACAATTTGAATTTTTTATGAAATTTTTATAAAATACAAAACGTTTGAAATGACTGACTTTGCCACAGGGGGCCAACCATGTGGCCAAGCCATGGGCATGCCCACAACTTGGCTACAGGGTTGGCCCCCCACAGCCAAGTCATAACCAATTTTAATAAGATATTATCTATGCACATAAAAGTAGGGCATTTGAATCTAAATCTTTAACACCGGAGTGAAAGATGGAAGATTCGGCTCCTGGCTAAATGCTCATGCACAGACTAATATCTTTACCTATAATTTTTTTTTAGTAACAGTAAATGTTGTATAATTCCTGTACTTAGATGTATAATTTGTTTTTAGTGGCAGTAAATGCTTTATAATTCAATGTAATTAGATCTAACTGTACTAAGATATATATATATATATATATATATATA
>ML777171.1:664218-682187 GCA_009831015.1 Picea engelmannii | reverse complement strand
AAGACTCAGAAATGGAACATAATTAACGAGAGAGAGAGAGAGAGAGAGAGAGAGAGAGAGAGAGAGAGAGATTTATTATTAAATATAAAAACAGGAACAAATGAACATATTTATATCTAGAGAAATAGAATAACATATTTATATTTAAAGGAACAGATGAACACATTTATATTTAAAGGAACACAAAAACAAATTTATATTTAAAAAAAAAAAGAAATAGAAGAACATATTTATTTGTAATATATTTACAAATCTACATTACAAATCTACGAATTAAATTACATTACAAATCTATGAATTAAATTACAAATCTACGAATTAAATTACATTACAAATCTACGAATTAAATTACAAATCTACAAATTAAATTACAAATTACAAATATCCACCCCAAACCCTACTCTTAACAACTATTTGAAACTTATAAATTGAACTCTTCACCCAATCCCTACTCCTCACAAATATCTAGAACTTTTTAAAAAGTTGCAAAGTAGCTTGAAAAAAAATGTTTTATATACTTATATAGTTTCATTTTGGTCATCATATTCCATTATTGACTTTTGAAGCTGTGTTGTTTAATAAATTTTATTGTTTACTTTAGTAGGTCCACCTATATCCTAAATTATCGAGAATCTTACTGTACAAATATAAAAATGGAACCTCATAATAAAGGTCTAACTTGTTCATTGATTTCTTGATGTTTGGGTGAAAAGAATCAACTTATTGTTGAGATAATATTTATGTAATCATTGTTTTAAAAAAATCCTTGTCTATCTCATTCTAAATGCAGAAAATATTCCATCTACCATTTCATTCCAAAACATCCTAAAAAAAATATTATCTATTAAATATTATTTTTTAATTTTTATTTTAAATTTTGCTGTGACATGGTTGCAGGTGTCCAACTCTGAGGCCAAGCCGTGGGCACGCCAATGGCTTGGCCACAGGGATGGCCTTCCGTAGCCAAGTCAAATACGTCTAACTTGTTCATTGATTTCTTGATTTTTGGGTGAAAAGAATCAGCTTATTGTTGAGATAATATTTATGTAATCATTATTTTAAAACAATGTTTGTCTGTCTGATTCTAAATGCAGGAAATATTTCATCTACCATTTGATTCCAGAAAATATTATCTATTAAATATTATTTTTTAATTTTAATTTTAAATTTTGTTGTGACATGGCCATAGGTGTCCATCTCTGTGGCCAAGCCATGGGCACGCCCTTGGCTTGGCCACAGGGCTGACTCCCCGTGGCCAAGTCACAGTCTAAGGGCTGTGACTTAGCTGCAGGGGGCTAGCCCTATGGCCAAGCCATTGGCATGCCCATGGCTTGGACACAAAGCTAGACACCTGCGACCATGTCACAACAAAATTTAAATTAAAAATTAAAAAAATAAATTTAAATTTAAGTTCTAAATTACATATAAATTTAATTGAAATTCAAAAGAAAATACATACCTGTAGATCCAATGTCCATCCTCCCGCCAAAAAACCATGCCAACAACTCTACCAACAGACCGCATCAACAGACCGCAACAAATAACCACAACATACATCTTTGCCAAAGAAACCTCCGCCAACGAAAAATGACAAATGACCTGTAGAGCCAACACAAAATTTAAATTAAAAATAAAAAAATTAAATTTAAATTTATGTTCTAAATTACATATAAATTTAATTGAAATTAAAAAAAAAGACATACCTGTAGATCCAACACCCGTTCGCCTGGCAAAATACTACACCAATAGCTCCACTAACATCTCCTCCAAAAAAACACAACAAACAATCGTAACAGACAACTTTGTCGATGACAAACAAAAAAATGACCTATAGATCCAACGCAAAATTAAAATTAAAAATAAAAATATTTAATTTAAATTTAAGTTCTAAATTACATATAAATTTAATTGAAATTAAAAAAAATACATTCCTGTAGATCCAACGTCTGTCCTCCCTCCAACAGACTGCGCCAAGAGCTCTGCCAACAGACCGCAACAAACAAACTGCTCAAACGAACACTCAAATGAATGCAACGACTCAATAAACTACTCAAAAACATGACTCAACAGACCTCACTATCACTATCACTATCACTCGCCAAGAGCTCAAAAGACTAGACAGTTCCAATGTGTGGTTAATATATAAACATTTGTTCGGTCGAAAGACTTTTTTGATCAAAAGAATGTTTCGTACGAAATATATTGTTGGCCAAAATATGTTTTCGACCGAAATATCTTTCGGCCGAAAAAATATTGCTAGATGAAAAAAATCCGTCCAACTAAAATTCTACACAAAAATCGAGGGCATTGTCACTGTACCATTCGATTTGACATTCAATGGTTCAAATGAAAAATAGTTCGGCCGAAAAAAATATCTTCTGGCTGGAAAAAAAAATTGTTCAGCTGAAAAAAAAATTAGTTCAGCCAAAAAAATGTCTTTCAGAATTTTGGAGATCCGATTGTCACGAAAGTGTTACCTATATCCATAAATTTACCCTGTACTAATTATGGTATCACACTCAGTCAATCAACAACCTATTACTCACAAGGTAATGGTTTGGTTGAATCATCTAATAACAGTTTGATCAGGATCATAAAAAGGTTACTACATGAAAAAAAAATCTTGGCACGAGAAGCCGATTTTTTCACTTTGGGAAAACAAAGTGAGTACAAAGAAGTCTATTGGCACATCTCCATTTCAGCTTGTTTATGGTACAGAGGCAATTTTTCCTAATTCTACTGGACTTCCAGTCATGAAGTTGTTGCAAGAAGTAGATGTTGAACCAAACCATGTTCAGAGAAGAATAAGTCAGTTAGTTCATGTTCATAAAATTAGAGAAGAGGTTTTTAAGAATATTCAAATATATCGAGACAAAATGAAGAATTTTTTTGACATGAGAGCTAAAAATGATGATTTTCAGATAAATGATTTGGTTTTGAAATGGGATGAAAGAATTGAAGACAAGGGTAAACATTATAAATTTGAAAATCTCTGGAAGGGACCATACAAAGTTTCAACATATCATGGGAATAATGCATTCATATTACAAGATATCAATGGAGAACATGCCAGTGGAGGACCTGTAAATGGAAGGTTTCTCAAGCACTATTTTACTTAAAGCATTTCATATTTCCATTTCATTGTAAATATTCATTTTCTTTATTTTTTGGTACTACTCAAAAATTTTGAAGCCCAAAGAGAAGGCCCTAAGGTCTAATGAGTAATGCTAAGTGTGTTTGTACATAAAATGTCAAGTCAGTTTGAGTCATTTTACCAGAAAATAAAGAGCACAATGGATAAGGCTACTAGTCTATCTGTTCTTTGGCACCTCACAAGGAGGATTCCATCCCCATTAGATCCTGTGTTAGTGTCCTATAAATAGGTTGTTAGTGTTGGATTACTGAGAGGGGGGTGAATCAATAATAGAGAAATTCAATCCTTTTCTAACCACAATATGCAAGTATTATATCAATGTAGCATTATCATCCAATAATTGTAGAGTAAATAAACTATGAACAAATGAGAAATCATAAACATACACAGTACACAAGTGTTTTTACGTGGAAACCCAAAGCGGAAGAAAACCATGGAATGATTTTTCTTATAAGTCTTTAAGAATTACATTCATTGGAAGCACCAACTTCCTTTGTTTTCCAGCTACAACTGGAAGGAGGCTCCAATCCCCTAGTTCTCATGCTACAACTTAAAGGAAGCTCCAAATCCCCAAGTCTCTGGATACAACCCCCTATGTTCTTCGGCTACAGCCGAAAAGTGGCTACAACACCTGTCCTTGCCCCATCCAATTGTCATGACGTAGAAGTAGAATGATGGAACCACTATCACACTATCACTGTGATATATACTAATGTAAACCTGTACCAATAAACCTGCACCAAACAACTTGTACCAATAACCTGAACCTTGCATCAGCCTATACCTCAACATGTAATCAACATGTACCATAAACAAGTGCATCAACCATGCACCAACTTGTACCAAACAACCTATAATCAAACTATACCATAAACAAGTGCATCAACCATGCACCAACCTGTACCAAACAACATGTACCATAAACAAGTGAATCAACCATGCACCAACCTATACCTCAATCTGTACCATCAACGAGTGCATCAAACATGCACCAAATATGTACCAATCATGCATCAAATACACATAAACTATGACTCATCAATATGTACCAACATCATCAACTATACACCTCATGTATGTGCCAACTCATCAACTACTTGTCTCAACCATGTACCCAAATCAATTTCATCATCCAAATCTTATTTGTAACTCTGTAATAGACCCGGTGTATATGATCACATACCTGCAAACCTTCCTTAAATTTAACAACAAGAGACTAGCATTTTATCAAACTTTACTTTAGTCTTACATGACTAGTTTTGTATTAGTCAACAATCCTAACTTGTAATAATCATAACTATGTACCTGTAATGAATAAATATATGAAAATGGTACACAATGTTCTGCAATGTATTTTATGAAATTGCTCCATATTTCACTACTTGGAACCTATCAGAAAAAAAGAGTTATAGAAACAATGGCATACCTTGTTGAGTTCTGGCTTATTCTAGAGAGCAAACTTGTAGAGCATGCCCCACACATAATATTTGTTGTATGGATCTGAAAATTGTACAAAAAATACTACAAACTGTAATATAACCAATACATTTGGTCTTATTGAATTTGGATCTTTTATGAATAATTTATGATGTTTTTACCCGAAACACCTGTTTTAGACTAGTTTCAGGACTAGCCACAAACCTTATTTTCCATGGCGTGTAACTCCAAAAATACAATGACCCACAAGTTGAAATTAGTATCACAACTACTTGGATATGTTTTCTCAATGGCCTCCCAATTTCACAGTCTGAATCATTCTAGAAAAAAAAATATTGCGAAAATGGTGAGATGACTTGTAAATAACATACCTTAGAAAGCACATCAAAAGAATTTATCCTCCCTTGAATTTCGACCTTCTTTACTTCACCTTCTGTTGGAAGCAGACCAAAGCAGAAAGCAAGGAAATTTTGGGAAAGAAAGCATGCACGAGGAAAGCGATAGCTGGAAGGAAGAACATCACGCACACATGCATGGAAGACCTAACGATGGTAGGGTTAGGGTTTTTGTAATGTATTGTAATGGATGAAGAGACAGAAACATATAAATATAGTATCTAGGTATCAAAGAGAGGAGAGATAGTTATTGTAATGAACGGGTTATGGAAAAGACTAGTCATTATTTGTAATAAATCGATATGTAATATTTTGCTGTATGACCTATTTTTGTAAGTTGTTGAGCTAGAGAAGCCAGGGGAGGGTAGATCTTGAGGGTTAGATCATAGGCTGAGGAGACTAATGCGATATAGTTCACCTCATAATAGATCTCGTCCCAACTGAAGGGAATTGTAAAGTGCACGACACTGAAAGGACAAAAATACAATAATAAAAGAGCCAAGAGACAAATCTTTGTGGATGTAGCCCAGGAGGGGGTGAACCATGGTAATATCTGTGTTATGTGATTGGATGCATGTAATTATTTATTATCTTTCAGTGGATATTGATATGATGAATGAATGAGTTAGTATATTGATGCATATATTAGGATAACAATATTCTACGTTAATAAATTATAGTAACACTCTTAATCCACAGTTATCAGATATCTCACTCAATCCTAGGATGTAAACACATGATTATTGCAGCCACCCATTAAGACTATCTCAGGTGAGACGACGCGGTGCACCCTGTGCACTACGCTACCTTCTGGTTTACGAGGAGGGACGATAGTTTTAGAGGCTTTGTTGGAAACCCGAACAAACATGAACCCTAGGTCAATAAACTTAGAAAGGATATAAGACAGTTAAAAGCCAACAAATGGTTTTGTTTTCGTAGGTAGGAACAAAAGAGGGTTGAGTAGATGAGATAAGTCGAAGTTCTGTCAGAGGAAGATCAAGAAAATATTAGGAAAGAGAGCAATGAGCCACTAGAATGGGATGTTGAGACCATGGAATCCCACAAAAGTAGAGATCAAAAGCTGTCTAAGGACAAAAGAGCTAGAGTTTGCACAAAAAGATAACTGAAACCCTAGAATAACACCCCATAAATATCTTGAGAAATACATGTTTACTGATTTACATGAGGTTTTTTTCTGTGATTTTCCACACTTATTGCAGGAGTGGATGCTAAGGTTGAAGGATAACCACACAAAAAACCAGATCCGACAGTTAGAGTGCACCCCAGTACATATTGAGTAGTTACAACACGTGAACAACAAATTCACCCGCGCAGTAGAATTTTGGCTCGACAATATTGTGGCAGGATTTATAACAGAGTTTGCAGTAGATACAATGAAGTCATACATCAAAACCAAGAAATATTTACTATGAGGACCTCGAGGAAGGTACATTATATCACTATATACTTTGATTAAGATACTACTATACAATAGAGGTGTAATGACAATGGAATCAAACAACTAAATTTCCCTACGTGCATGGGGGAAGAGGGGAAGCACTGACAGAAAGAGGAGAAATGGAAGGAGGAAAGGATAAGGGAAAGAAGGAGGAACCCTTGGACCTAATCATGGTGGATGACAGTCAGATAAAGTGGATCTTGGTGACAACTGGAAAGACGCGTAGCGGAGTACCCTGCCAATAGAAGGTGAATACTAAGAAGAGAGCCATAGCCGCGAGGGAAGGCTTGGCAAGTGACGAAGAAGAGGTAGAGGATCTCTAGTCTGTGGAGTAGATTGAGGAAATTATGCACACAACATATGAGAAGAATACAAGAGGTTCAAGAATGGGAAGAGAAGTAAACAGTCCTATCCATATTAATGTCAGTGTGGAACCCATAAACCCATGTGTGACTAATACACCAAAGAGAACACCACCATTTAGACAACCAAATTTCAAAAGAATTCAGACAAAATTAAGTACGTCTACACAAGGAAAAACAACTCAAGGATCCAGTTCAGGAAGCACTAGTCAGGTATCTACACCATGCAGAGGTAGTAGTTCAACATTCAGAATGGTAGGACACGGTCCCACCATCAAGTTACCAGAATTTAAAGGAGAAGCATTGGAGGACTTGAAAAAACATTTAATCATCTGTGAGAAGATTTGGGAAAAAAAATAGATTACATATGAAGATACTAAACTATTACAGATAGTGATTACATTAAGGGATCATGCACTAGATTGGTACATGATCTTAGCTACGAACAATCCACCAGGGACAACTAGAACAATTACAGACATCAAGAAACTCTTGATCAATGAGTTCCAGAAGCCAAGTTCAGAAGATCAGTACATGAATGAGATGATCGAAATTAGACAAAATCGGGAGAATCTGTATGGGAGATTGACCAAAGATTCAAGTGACTGAAGGGGAAGTTGAAATATCTCATGACCAATATGCAACATCGACACTTGTTTGTCAATTCACTGCTCCCACACTTAAAATATCCACTGTGACAAAACAGGTTTCAGACGTAGGCAGAGGATTTGCAGGTGGCCCTAGAACTAGAATAAAACCAGTATCAATAGACAGACCCAACTATCAAAGAACTAAAGGAGGATTTGAAGAACTTAATGTTCCAACTCAACCGGAATAAGAATAAGGATAAATGGGAATCCATTTGGTGCAATACATGTGTTGGATTACTGAGAAGGGGGGTGAATTAGTAATAGCGTAATTATATTCCTTTTTCTTCAAATGTTATATCAATGTAGAATTATTATCCAATAATGAGAAATAAGAAATAAGCAATCAGACACATACATAGTACACCAGTGTTTTACATGGAAACCCAAATTGGGAGAAAACCACATAATGCTTTTTCTTACATGTCTTGAAGAATTACATTCATTGGAAGCACCAACTTCCTTTTTTTTCTAGCTGCAACTGGAAGGAGGCTCCAACCCCCTAGTTTCTTAGGCTACAACCTGAGGGAGGCTCCAACTCCCCAATTCTCTGGCTACAACCATAAGGAGGATACAACCCCCTATGTTCTCCAGCTACAACCAGAAGGTGGCTATAACCACCTATCCTTTCCTCATCCAAACATCCTGAAGTAGAAGTAGAATGATGGAATAACTGTCAACCTATCACTGTGAGATATACTATTGTACAATTGTATCATCCTTTACCACTGCCCTGTATCCAATCTGTACAACTGCCCTATAATCAAACTGTACCTGAACTGAACTTGTATCTACAAAAATACAACAAATACGTGACCTGTAGTGATGCATCCCATGTATGTACGTGCCCTATATGTTATGTAGCCCCTGTATGCCTTCTAAAACTAGGGTTTCCTTTCACTCGAAAACTTTTGACCCTCTATAACTTCTTTCAGATAGATCTATAACCTGTCATTATATCCAGACTGTAACTGTAACCTGTGCATGCATCCTCATACATAACCTCTACTCAAGACAAGTATGTATCTTTCTATTCATGTTCCATATAGGTATGTGTAATCATGAACAAGTATAATATCCCTCACATGATCTTAGTTGTAACACTCTTTCATTTGAAGCTGTAATGCCCCGATACCATACTGTAACACCCCCTTTTCATCAGCTGGGCAGGTGCTACTTTGCGGAATAACAATCTCATGCTTAATTATATATATATATATATATGACATGCATTTAAAACAGGTTAAACACATTTAAACTCAGAGTAACCATAAGAATTACTACTATTATAAATAATCAATGGATTTAACATTAATTCATATGCATAGCATAATACATGATAAATATAAATACACAAACATGCAGAAAAGTAATTAAAACATCATCTGGTACTTATCTTTGAAATGGTGGTAATTCCACCAACCAGGTGCAGGCCTTCCATGAACCTCCCAGCCTTAGACCACACTTCTCATCAAGCTCAACAATGGGTCACCCTCGAGCTAGGACTAAGCTTCAACCCCAATGCAAGGAATCCTAGCCTAGGATTCCTACGATGCATGATACCCATTGTTGTAGGCGAATTCTACCAAATACAGGTAGTCTTCCTATCTTGTTGGTTTGTCCATCACGTACATTCTCAACATGTCCTCTATTACTCTGTTCACCCTCTCTGTCTATCCATCAGGCTTGGGATGATATGGTGTACTAAAATTCATATGCGTTTTGAATCCTTTGAACAGTCCTTTCCAGAAATTTGAGGTGAATTTCGGGTCCCTATCATACACAATAGTCTTAGGAATTCCATGCAAGCATGCCACTTCTTTTAAGAAGATATCAACAACATTTGCTGCCTTGTGAGTGGTTTTCAATGGAATAAAATGAGCAGCTTTTGTAAGCTTGTCCACCACCACCATGATCGAATCATGCTGCTTGCTCTTTCTGGGTAATCCTACAATAAAATCCATGGTCACCACTTCCCACTTCCATTATGAAATGGGTAAAGGCTGTAGCAACCCTGTTGGGTGCCTATGCTCAGCCTTAACTTTCTGGCACTCCATACATCTGGTGATGTATTTGACGATCTCTCTCTTCATACCTAGCCAAAAATAATGGCTCTTGACTGCTTCCACAGTCTTATGATATCCTGGATGTCCAACATAAGTCACTTTATGCATTTCTTTTAGAATCATAAGTCTCAAATCCTGGACATTGGGTACCTACACTCTATTTTTGTACAAAAGTATTCCATTAGCTCCCAAGGTGTAACTTTCCTCTTTTTGTGGTCTCTCACGCTGCTGTAGCTTTTCTACCAATTCTATGTATTGCAAATCGACACTTGCAACTTCCAAAATTCTATCCTTAATATCTGTCATGTACATGCTAATGGCTGTAGCATGCAATTCATGCACCTTTCTATTGAGTGCATCAACCACCTTGTTTTCCTTCCCTTTGATATGTTTGATATCAAAGTCGTATTCACACAGAAACTCCAACCACCTGCTTTGTCTAGCGTTTAAGGTTGGCTGCTCAAACAAATATTTCAGACCATGGTGGTCTGTTCTCAATTCAAATATTCTTCCCATGAGGTAATGTCTCCATTTCCTCAAAGCATGGACGATTGCTTCCAGCTCCAAATTGTGAGTGGCACAATTCTTTTCATGCTCTTTTAATTTCCTGGACTCATAATAGATTACAAATCCATCTTGGCTAAGAACTCCTCCCAACCCTTCCTTACACACATCTGTGCACACCATGAAATCCATATTTGGATTTTCAATTCTCAAGACTGGAGAACTGGTTAACAACTGCTTCAATCGTTGGAAACTCTCTTCACACTCTTCACTCCACTGAAACTTTTTCTCCTTCCTTTGCAAGGAAGTGATAGGGTGAGATATCTTTGAGAACCCTGCGATAAACCTTCTATAATAGCCCGCTAGACCCATAAAGGATCTAACTTCTATCACATTCCTTGTTGTTGACCATTCTCAGATGGCCTCAACCTTCTCAGGATCCACAACAATCCCTTCTTTTGAAATAATATGTCCCAAGTAATGGATCTGTCTTTGATAAAATGAGCATTTGCTCAACTTGGCATACAACTAGTGTTCTCTCAACACTTGCAGCACCACCCTTTGGTGTTGTTCATGCTCTTCCTCTGACTTGGAATACACCAAGATGTCATCTAGGAAGACTATGACAAACTTGTCTAAATAGTTCCTGAATACACCATTCATCAAGAACATAAAAATAACAGGTGTGTTTGACAGTCCAAACAACACCATTGTGAACTCATAATGACTGTACCTTGTTCTAAAGGTGGTCTTACTGATATCCTCATCCTTTATTCTTACCTAGTGATATCCTGATCTGAGATCTATCTTTGAAAACATTTTCGCACCCTTCAGCTGATCGAAAAGATCATCGATCCTCGACAGAGGATACTTGTTCTTGATAGTTACATTGTTCAACTATCAGAAGTCAATACACAGCCTCAACGTCCCATCCTTCTTCTTCACGAATAGGACCAGGGCACCCCAAGGTGACACACTGGGGAAAATGTACCCCTTCTTCAGAATCTCTTTGAGCTACAATTGCAACTCTTTTAGCTTCGATGTACTCATTCTATAAGGAGCTTTCGACACCGGAGCTTCTCCAGGCATAAAATTTATAGAAAAATTGATGTCTCTCTTCGGAGGTAGTCTAGGTACCTCCTGAAATACGTCCTTGAACTCTGTGAGTACCTCATGGTATCCAATTCTTGAGACTTCATCTCTGGATGCTTCCTCCACATGGGTTGCAAATAATTGACAACCTTTCCTGTAACAATTCTTTAGCTGCATGGCTGAGATTTCTCTAATAGCCACAACTCTGGGAATTCCTTGGACTATTTTTTTATTTCCCTCCTCATCCAGGCATGTAAACCTCTTGTTATGATAGTCCAGGAGGGCATGGTGCTGGTCCAACCAGTCCATCCCAATTAAGCAGTCATAAGAGCCCAAAGGCAGAACATTCAATTCAACCTTCGTGCTCAATCCATTCATGTCTATCAAACAAGATTTAAGAAATTCAGTGACCTTCCTCTTGGTTCCTGTAGCCAACTACACTAACCAATACCTTTCATGTTTTCTTCTTGATAAATGAAAACTTTCCACCACCCTAGTATCTACATAACTATGGCTAGCCCTAGAATCAATTAAAATAATAAATGGTCAGTTGTTGATCATACCTTCCACTTCAATCATGTGCAATTGAAATTCTGCTTGCTTGTTGTCTAGGGTTGCGTAGATCCTTGGCATCTTGCTGCCCATGTCCTCCACTGTTTCAGCTTGCTGAACATTGTGGACAGTTCTTTCTTTATCTTTTCTGTGGGGGAAGTCCCTATACCTATGGTTCCCTTTACAACCCCAACACTCCATAGGTGGCAGTCTGGGCATTTTCTCATCCACATCAGCCTTCCTGGGCTCTCTAAAATATGGCTATCCCTAAGGACTGTTTCTGAAAAAGGGAGGCTTGTTTCCCTTCTACCTCTGCTCTTTCTTGAACTTCTTCTGATCATCCCAAGCCTTCCAAAAAGTAGGCCTTTCTATTTGCTGTTCATATAAACATTTTTCCCTTCTTATTGTTTCTTCTATAGTCTTAGGATCATCATACTGAATCTTGTCACCAATAGAAGGTGGCAGTCCACTCAGATATCTCTGAATCTTGACAGTCTCATCTTTGATGAGCGAAACATACTTTAGTATTTCCAAAAACCTTTGTTCATATTCAGCGATGGTCATGTTGCCTAACTTGAGTTCGAAGAACTCCTTCATTTTTCTGTCATAGTACCTTTTGGTCAGGTATTTCTTCTCGAAATACCTCTTGAACTCCTTCCAAGTGACATCTTTCTCTCTGATGTGCTGCACCTGCACAAACTGATCCCACCACATAGATGCTTTTCCCTTTAGTTGATACATCGCAATTCTTCCTTCTGCATGAGGGGAATAATTCTGCAGTTGGAAATATTTCCTCATGCCTAGCAACCATGTTTCTGCATCGTCCTCCTTCTTATGTTCTCCATCGAACATTGGAGGCTTGATCTTGTTCATCTCTCCTTTCAATTCATCCACTCTAGATCTTCGGTGTTTTTTGGTAGGGGATGGGCTTGAACTACTGTGCGCTTCCCTGCTAGAATGATTTGGGGAGAGATGATGATGTATGCTACCACTCCTTGATATTTTTCTTCTCTCAGGGGTCCTATGACTCTCTGTCTTTCTTGAGCCACTCCTCTTCTCCAAATTCCTTTCTGTTCTTTCCAGGTTCTTCAACATTTTAAAGTTGAATTCTCCCTGCTAATCCCTGACCCACATGAGATTTTGGCTATCAACTCGATGAGCCTCGGCATCTTTTTGCAATATTTCAATGAGTTTCATCATATGTCCTTCCTTATCCATCTATTTGTTGGAAAACTGAGAGGGGGGGTGAATCAGTTGTCACCGATATTAAACAATTATGCTTCTTTTAAAATATTTTTAAGGAACTCAATTATGATCACAATAATGCAGGGAAATAAACAATGGCACATTCAACATCAGTCACATATATGAGAAACACAGAGACAGATATTTCCCAAGGAAACCCATACATGGGTAAAAACCTCTTCTTCTTTATATGATAAGTATTATTTACATTCTTTACATTATCATACATATGAGCACCAACTCATTGTGAGGTTACAACCTCTGTTTTGCAAGCTACAACTTGCTGAGAACACCAACACTCTGTTATTCTCTAGCACCCACTACAAGGAAGCACCAATTCCCTAGTTTCTCTAGCACCAACTAGAGGGAAGCACCAACTCCCTGGTTTCTCTAGCACTGACTAGAAGGAAGCTACAACTCCCTGTGTTCAAGCACCCACTTGAACCTCTGAGGACAACAGTCCTCCCTAGCACCTCCCTAGCACCCTGGATTATGAATATGAAAATACTGAAACCTATTATAGTGATATAATGTTCAATAACAACTTACCAGTCTCATCACTGTTCTACTACATTTTGTTACTCTGTCTACCTCACTGCCTTCCTGCACACCTGACTTGCGCTATCTGTTCTTCTGCCTTTTATTCTTTGTGCGCCATGTCCATTCACTGGACAATTTATCTTCTATTCAATTCAGTTGTTGCACTTCCCTCCTCCTTCACGCATGAATCACCTTCAACAACAACAACCAAAACAACTCCAACAACAACCGCATCTCTTCTCTGTACTATGTATTTATATCTTTTGTGCACCTTGTGCATGCAATGCATGCAATACCTCTGCATACTCACACCGCGCTGATATCCTCCACAACTCGAGTGCTCTGTCTGATCATCATCATGACTCTTCAGCTTCTCTAGTCGTTTTTCCACTCGTTCAGCATCACTGTATGTTATGCTGATATTCCTCAGCCTCTCTGGCAGTTGAGACTCTTCGTCTTCTCTATGAAAGTTGAGCTCACCTTCTTTGTTCCAGTTACAGGCTTCAATGCTCATCCAGTTGTCAATTGCCTCCATAAACATTTGCATCCCTCCTAACGATTCCTAGAGACTCTTCATCTCCTCTGTCAATCACCCCGAAGTGTCTTCGAGTCCTCTAGCTAAAACCATCAGTGGTTTCTGGCAGTTACACTGTGATGTGCAAAAGTAGCCCTCCAATCTCCTTCAGTTTCATCTGCATCATTGTATTAGCTTTGAAGGATATTGTCGTGATTTATGCGTTTCACACTTTCACAATTTGGAGATTCTGCGATGAGGCATCTTGACTCTTCATGTCGCGAGTTCCGAAACTCCAAAACGTATCTTTTCTGCGCTAGCTCCTTCCTTTATATGACCATGGCTATAACCAAGCGCTTGTTCATAATGTGATTTTCACAATTTTGCATTTATCCTTTTCGTTAATTCCATTGAGAAGCTTCTCGACTTTCCAAGTCGCGATCCCTGAAACGCTGAAAGGAATATTATCTGCACATACTCTTCTCTTCAACTCTTCGATGGTGTGACCACCGGATGAGACCACACACTTATGCATAAAGAACTTTTGAGATTTCACATTTCATGAATTTAGAGATGAGGCATCTCAACTCTCCAAGTCACGATCCCCGAAACCCTGAAATGGAGCTTATCTAAACTGACTCCTTCCCTTCTTGTGACCATTGACAGTGACCACAGGTTGTGCCAAAAAGGCACTTCATATTTCACAAGTTTATAAACTTCATCGAGTCTAATCAACGGTTGAAATCTCCATATATACAATGTTCCAGATCTTATCGTGATATCAAATCTCGTTGTTCCTTAGATGGAGGTTCTCGTCACTTCAAGTAACGATAAGCAAAACTCCGAGATGGAGCTCAGATCGACGGTCCATGTTCTTGGTGAATTGACGGTCCAGATCTTATCATGAATTTGCATCTCGTGGTTCCTTATATGGAGGTTCTTGTCACTCCAAGTCGTGATAGGCGAAGCTCTGAGATGGAGGTTAGTTCAACGGTCCAGAAACCTTGGTGATCTGATGGTCTAGATCTTATCGTGAGTTTGCATCTCACAATTCCTGTGATGGAGGTTCTCATCACTTCAAGTCACAATATGTGAAACTCCAAGATGGAGCTTTGACATGCTCTGATCTTTTTCCACGTGTCCCTCTTGGATCAACGGTCAAGATTTTATCGGGACTTCGCAACTCCATGAGCCTTAGTTGTGCCTGATCAATGGTCCATATTTGGCCTCGATCTAATGGTTGAGATTATTTCATGATTTCACATATCGAAAATTTGAGAAGTTAGGGAACCCTGTTCCTTTGACTTTCCAGTCAGCGACACGACGATCTTCCGCCACACTTCCTCTTGATCAATGGTCCACTACTGTCCTCGATGGATGACTAGGATTCCTTCATAGTTTTGGGGAGTTGGATGACTCTTAGACTTATCTGCTTTGCAGCTTCACCATATCTAATGGCTATTGAGCCTTCGTAGATACCCCAGATCCTACGGCCTATATCTTCTCGCGATTTCACCACTTCGCGATTTTCCTGCTTCGCGATTTCGTCCACCTTCGCGATTTTTCCGCTTTGCAATTTTGTTCACCTTGCGATTTCGTCACTTCGTGATTTTGCCACTTCGGTGGTGAAGTGTTTTGACACTTCAACTGCTGGTATCTGAAATTCTAAAATGGATTTTTACTCTTCCATTATCATTGCACTGCTGATCATGCCGATCTTTGCCATCGTTGTTCTTGCCATCAATGACAAGATTACTCCCAAATGTAAACCTTCCAACAATCTCCCCCTTTGGAATTGATGGCAACCCTGAACAACTGCACTAATCTGTTTGGACCTCCAACTGTAGCATCTGATCTGGTCAATCAACTCCTTTTCTCTCCCTTTGACATCAATGTCAAAGAAAACACGCTCCCCTTGAGCTATTGCATTAATTTTAGGAGGTATTAGATATGCAACCAATATAGGACTCCCCCTAACAGGATGGAATCTCTTACATGTGAGACGAGATAACACCCAGCTTCTGTCTGAGATATTCAAATGGTGTCTTGGGTAGAGGTTTAGTAAAAATGTCTGCAATTTGTTCAGTGGTTGGAATGTAATGGACCTGAAAAATCTGATTGGAGACCTGCTCTCTTAGAAAATAATATTTTATGGGAATATGCTTGGTCTTGGAGTGGAATATAGGATTTTTAGACATACTGATGGCACTAGTGTTATCACAATGAATTGGAATCGGTGTAGTGTATTTTACCTCCAAGTCTGCAAGTGTCTGAATCATCCATAATACCTGAGTGCAACAGGTAGCAACAACAATGTACTCTACCTCTATGGTTGATAAAGAAATGGAACCTTGCTTTTTACTAAGCCAGGCTACTAGGGAGTCACCCAAGAAGAATGCTCCTCCATTGGTGCTTTTTCTCTCATCAACATAGTTTGCCCAATCTGCATCTAAATAAGTAGTCTGCTGCAGATTTTGATTTCTGGGATACCATAGACCATAAGTCATTGTTTCTTTCAAATACTTGAATATCCTTTTGACAGCTTGCAAATGACTCTATTTAGGTGTAGCCTAATATCTTCCTACCATTCCTACAACATGCATTATGTCTGGGAGAGATGTTGTGATGTACAACATGCTTCCTATCATTGATTGATATGAGCTTTGATCAACATCAGGTGAATCATCATCCTTGCTTAATTTACATCCAGTTACCATACGTGTACCCACAGGTTTAGAATATTCCAGTTGAAACCTTTTCAACATTTCTCTTAGATATTTTTCTTGAGAAATGAACATCCCTTCGGGCCTCTGAGTAATTTGCAGACCAAGAAAAAGTGACAGTTCTCCTATCATAGTACATTTCAAATTCAAACTCCATGGCAGAAGCAAACCATTGTACCAATGAATCCTTATTACATACAAAAATGATGTCATCTACATAGACCAGTACGATGAGAAAATTATTATCCTCTATTTTAATATACATCGTTGTTCCTCTCTTGAACCCTTTGTCTTTGAGATACGTATCCATTCTGTGATACCAGACTCGAGGGGATTTTTTTAAACCATATAAATCTTTCTTCAGCTTGCATACTAAGTCAGGGTTATCAGATAGTTTGAAACCCTCTGGTTGTTCCATATAGACTTCTTCACTAAAATATCCATTTAGAAAGGTTTACTTGACATCCATTTGGTAGACTTTAAACCTTTTATGACAAGCATAGGAAAGAAACATTCTGATAGCTTCTAATCTTGCTACGGGCACAAATGTTTCACCAAAATCCAGTCCTTCTATCTGAGCATAGCCTTTACAGACTAACCTTGATTTGTTCTTGATAACTTGTCCTTGCTCATTCAACTTATTCTTAAAGATCCATTTGGAGCCAATGACATTTTTACCTTCAGGTCTTTGAACCATCTCCCACGTATTGTTTTTCTCAATCTGATCAAGTTCGTCATTCATTGATTCAACCCAGTGATCATCTTTATTGGCTTCATTGAAATTCTTGGGTTCTAACATGGATATGAAAGATATATGAGATTGTTCGGTGGTTTTGATTAGCTTTCTCCTGGTTTGTACACCTTTTTATTTTTCTCCAATTATCTGACTTGCAGGATGATTCTTTTGAATGATTTTGGAGGAGGAATTTGAAGTTGATTGCTGATTTGATTTTGTCTGAGTGTCTAAGTCTTCATCTAATTCAAAGTCTTTGTTTTTTTATTCTTGGACCTGTTTATCATCAGCTTCAGCTTTGTCTTCTGTAGAAGACTCATTTCTGTACATCTCTCTTGCTGGGATTCCTTCATCAACTTTTACGTCAATACAATCAACCATTTTATGTAGCCTCTTATTATAACATCTGTATCCTTTACTGTTTGTAGCATACCCTAAGAAGATACCTTCATCAACCCTGTCATCATATTTGCCAAGGTTTTCATCATTATTCTTTATATAGCATTTACTCCCAAAGACTTTGAAGTGTTTAATTGAAGCAGGTCT